>JAFFST010001104.1:0-10717 GCA_022414735.1 Noturus placidus | reverse complement strand
AATTTTGTTCCACTTCATGATTGTGTCCCACCTGTTGTTGATTCTTCACAAAAAATTACAGTTTTATATCTTTATGTTTGAGGCCTGACATCCTCATTTAATTAAATGTAATTGAAACTGGTGATCCTAGCGAAAGGAGATCTAAAGCCATGCTCACATTTGAAGCGTTATGATCTTTGACGTCCTCATTTACACTCCTTTAAACGTGAGCATAGCTCACCAGTTTCAATTACATTTACTTAACTGCAATTAAAATGTGATCTACGGTGCAGCCCTATGAGCTTTGATGTTCAGATCAACAATGTATCACTGCACATGGAACTTGACAGAAAAAAAAAAAAGTGCAGTGAGTTTTGTTGACTCCCTCACGCCGAGTAGGTGCTGCGACTGGACTGGCAAGACATTCAGTGTAAACAGGATGGTGTAGGAAGGCAAAACAGCTCATAGTGACGCACTGAGACACACACAGACCTATCACTAAATCTGCCTTCATGAAGTATTACAGTACACTCACAGTGCTACTGCTAGCTATAAATATAAACGTGTACACCCATTCACACCCACTCATGCTCATACGAAAGTACAGTTACAGGGTCAGTGAACGAGGGCACTGTTTTTCATGTACAAAATACACTCACACACACACAGTCAAGGATAGTTTGACCAAAGTTTTCCAATGTGCAGGAGGAGCCCCTTTCCTTTTCTATCTATCTCAAGAATATGTCTCTAATAGCCTCTCTAAACGTTCTCATAACATGTCTTTAAACTATTAACTAATCTATTTTGAATAATATCATTAAGTATGAAATAAACACTCTCAGTTTGTGATTACAGGAAATTATGCAACAGTTCGTTCTGGTCCACTAATCTGATTGGACAAGCGGCGTTCTGAGTGTTCATATTTACTATACTCGCATTGGGATATTTTACTGTGTGTATCACTCCGCTCATCTGTGTTCGCCACGTAAAATTCCACTTCCTTGGTCGAAACAAGCAACATTTACATTTATGGAATTTGGTAGATGCTCTTATCTAGAGTGACTTACAATTATATATTTTTTTTATACAACTGAGCAGTTGAGGATTAAGGGCATTGCTCAAGGGCCCAGCAGTGGAAGCAAGCAGAAGTTCAATGTCTTATCCACTGCCCTACTAAGTTATTACTATAGAAACAATAACGTATTAGAATGAGCTGCTGTTATAGAAAACCCCTTCTAGCCAATCACATTCAAGAACCCAACATCTGAATTAGGGCTGCACAATTATGGACAAAAAGATAATCCCGATTATTTTGATCAATATTAAGACCTCAATTATTTATCATGATTAGTAATTGATTTTAGTGACAACACATTTTTGTTGCACTTTCACATTTATTAAGTTTTTTTATTTAAGTTATTAAGAAGTAGGCACGAGAAAACTTGAGCTGGTCAATTATGACAGAATTTAGGAACATAGTGTGAGCCATGACAAATTAATTTACCTTTTGATAAACTAAATAGATTTTTCTTTCAGTTAATTTTACTGGCTGTATGCAAAAAAACAACCGTTAAGCTGTTCCACCTTGTAAACAAATACAATAAACATCAGTGTTCAGTGTTTGATGTCTGCTCCTCTTAAATACATTTAAAGCTACAATATTAGACATTTTTGACTGTCATGGTTCTGGGCTGGAGTCAGTTCTCAAACTGCTCTGTGTATATTGTGTATATATCTGAATAATCTCATATAAGATGTGATTGGGTGAGTTCATTTACCCTCCAGATTGCAAGCGCGTTAGTTTTAATGGTGGTCATTAGGGATGCTGCGATCGGGATTTTTACAGCCGAAACAGATCCAGATACCAATATTTTTTGTTTAAATTTTAATCAGGAAAAGCGTGGGATTTGATCTCCAGCAGAGTTTTCTATTAGCAGAGGACGAACTTTATATATTAATATCGCAGTCGATCATGTTCATTTAATCGTGGGCAGTCAAAATCGTAATCGCGATCGATATTCGAATAATTGTGCAGCTCTACTCTGTATAAGATTTTGTATTTACTCCTCAAGAAAATAAGAACAACTCCTCTACCCTTATAAACAATTGCATCTGTGAATATGCATGAATATGCAAATTGCTAAGAATCCCATGTCCTTCTGACAGCTAAACCCCGCCCCCACTTACTGCCCTGATTAGGCTAAGACAAAAGTCCATACTGAAGAAATACCATCCTACATGTCTGAACCTTCGATTAACTTGAGAGATTTATTCATCAATGTCTGGGAAACATTATGATTTTTATTTTTTCCACAGAATCTACAGATTGTGCTCACTGCTACTGTACAAATGTACCATATTTTACTGCACATAATGTTAGCATAGCTAGCTGATTAATCACCTGCTAGCAAACTAGCTTGTATTTGTCAGGGTTCAGATTTATGAATATATATAAAACTTGACTGAGTAATACGTTTCAAATTAGAACATTTACTAGCGCTTTAATTCTTAACAGTCTGTGATAATGAATCCTCATCTCACAACAGAAAATAAGCTATGCTGATTATTGCTGTTACAGTATTTATAATGCTAAACGTTGCTAAGCGTTCAGTTAATCTCTTTCAAGCATACGTTTCAGTAACAACAATAAATGATTCAGTTACTACACTAAAACCGGTACGAAAGGAAAGTAATAATTGTCGTGAGATTAGTATGGACTAATGTAAACTTCTGGGAGTTTATATTAAGGATGAAGTATTTGTTTGTTTGTGACTGCTTAAAACACTGTGTACTATATATTTTTGTCATTATCCGCTAATAGTTATCACAACGTGGGTTAAACTAACTTTAAAGGAAGCAGTTTAAATTTTTTTAAGGAAACAGTATCCACAAGTACATTTTATTGACCACTGACAGATAGTCACATGACTATGTTGGATAGCAAATGCTAATTCTCACACACTGCACACTGCTCTGAGAATGAGTGCGCAGAATACATTATGTACTCACTTTTCTCAAGATATAACATCCAGATTAGACTATTTTAATGTGTTTACTACAGATTTGATACTAAAATACATATACAGCTGTAACTCGCACACAAACAAACAAACACACACACACACACACACACAAACAACTAAAGTTCCGAATTTGACATACCCCAGGTTGAGTCCTGCATAGCTGCTTCTGTTGATAACCGAAGGTAAAAAGTCTCTTTAGCTCTTTTGTCTAATCCTCCACCCAGAACACTCTTCCATCTTTGCCTGTCTGGGCCAGCCTCACACACTTTCCTCTCTCCCTTCCTCCTTCTCGTTGCTCTTGTTCTCTCTCACCGCTCTCTCCATCCTCTCTCCTCCCTCAGGAAATGCTATTTCTCCGACGCACGTGTTCTATATAGCGCAGCCCAGCTGTGATGGAGGCCTCATCTTTCCTTTATCTCTCTCTCTCTCTCTCTCTCTCTCTCTCTCTCTCTCTCTCTCTCTTTCTCACTCTTTCTTTCTCTCTGGCTCTAGTTTTCACTCTGCACAGGTTTTCCAGTCTCTCTTTAGCAGACAGATGTTCTTGAAATTTGAACAGCAGTGTGTGTGTGTGTGTGTGTGTGTGTGTGTGTGTGTGTGTGTGTTTGAAATATGAACTATGCTGGGCCGAAACTGCCAACAACAAGGAAATGACACACAGGTCTGGAATGTGTCATGCACCTTTATTCACAGACACACTCCTCTCCCATTTAATCACCTTATTACTCTCAGTCCAATGTGTTTAAAAATCCTGGCCATTACAGGAATATCATAGTGATTCATGTAAGAGTACACACACACACACACACACACACACTTACACACACACACACACACACACATACACACACACGTTGTGTTTAGCCACAGGCACTGCGGAGGCAGAGCTTAAGTTGAATTTGCTCATTGGTCAGTATAGCTCACGCTAATTATATCTCTGCAGCAGTAGTTATCTGATGTTCAGCCACTAGGTACATTCACTAGGATCATAGCTAACATAAAAGTTAAAGTATTATTATGTAATTGTAGTGTGTTCACATTATGTTAGAATTACGGCCATTCAGAGATGACAGCTAGAAGATTTGTATCTCTGGACTGAGAAATTGTTTGAATCTTCAGACTGAGAAACAAACAGCCCTAAAACAATAGAAACCCTCACAGAATTTGTAAAGGTTATAATGTACTGGTTTTAATGGAAACTGTAATGGTCCCTGTGGGTCTCTACTGGTAATTTGTTGCCTTCTATTGGTGGCATGTTATGTCTAGTGGATGGGATTCAGAACAAGTAGCATGCTATGCTTAGACAGTTGAGGTGCGTCACACATTACAGTGGGGGAAAAAAGTATTTGATCTCCTGCTGATTTTGTACATTTGCCCACTAACAAAGAAATGATCAGTCTATAATTTTAATGGTAGGTTTATTAGAACAGTGAGAGACAGAATAACAACAAAAACATCCAGAAAAATGCATGTCAAAAATGTTATAAATTGATTTGCATTTTAATGAGGGAAATAAGTATTTGACCCCTCTGCAAAACATGACTTAGTACTTGGTAATGACTTAGTAATTACTTTTCATGTTCAATGCCCTGGCTGAGGGAAGGAGGTTCTCACCCAAGATTTGACGGTACATGGCCCCGTCTATCGTCCCTTTGATGCGATGAAGTTGTCCTGTCCCCTTAGCAGAAAAACACCCCAAAGCATAATGTTTCCACCTCCATGTTTGATGGTGGTGATGGTGTTCTTGGGGTCATAGGCAGCGTTCCTCCTCCTCCAAACACGGCAAGTTGAGTTGATGCCAAAGAGCTCCATTTTGGTCTCATCTGACCAGAACACTTTCACCCAGTTATAAATGGTAAATGGTGCACTTTTATAGCGCTTTTATCCAAAGCGCTTTACACTGTGTCTCATTCACCCATTCACACACCAATGGTAGCAGAGTTGCCATGCAAGGCGCTAACTTGCCATCGGGGGCAACTCAGGGTTCAGTGTCTTGCCCAAGGACACTTCAGCATGTGGAGTCATGTGGGCCGGGAATCAAACCGCCAACCCTACGATTAGTGGAACAACCCGCTCTACCACCTGAGCCACAGCCGCCCCACCCAGTTGTCCTCTGGTGGTCAGATGAGACCAAAATGAAGCTCTTTGGCAACAACTCAACACGCCATGTTTGGAGGAGGAGGAATGCCGCCTGTCAGTCAACAAAACTACGACGTCAGACTGTAGCTAGACTGTAACGTATCAAGGACACTGTTTTTTATAAACAAATTATGAAGGACAGAAACACCCTCCAACTAAACCCACATAATTCATACACTTAGGTATACCATATATATGTGTGTGTGCTGGGATATGGATGTGCATGCGGGTCAGTATAAGTGCATGTGTGTGTGTGTGTGTGTGTGTGTGTGTGTGTGCCGGGGTAAGTAGGGTAGAGTAAGTAGGCTACAGCGCTGTTCTACAGGTTCCTTTCAGGTCCTGCTGTAAATGGGTCACTCTAGCCAGTGTTAATTTGGTCCCGCAGGCGAAATGGGGCTAAAGAGCCGACCTCTGTGGAACAGCCCAGAAAAACCCAGAACAGCAGAGACAGGGGAGGGAAGACGCTTTCCCATGATACCGTGGGCTATTATTAAAACCAGGTCCAAGCATGACTATGACAAAGCCTCAGACAGCAAGGCCACACACAAAAGCACAAAATAGGCACTTCCCATACAAAAGCAATTCAGGGATGATGTCATTTCCCTTTGTTGTGTAAACAGTGCCCTATAGAGAATTGTTTTCTCTGTTGGCATAATTTGACGATCCATGTCAGGGTCAGGATCACAAGATTACATGTAACTTCCGTCTTAGTGCTTTTTACACAAAAGGCGTGAGGGTGCTCATTTATTTCCTTCACGGCTTGCATGCTTTGACCTTCAGTGAACTACCATTTTACTTACATTTGGTCTGAATGCATTAGCTGAGTGGGCAAAAAAGCGCAGTTTATGCTGCTACTGTTAAACCGTATCCATTGGCACATCGGCTTCTAACAGAAGGGGAAGCAGGACCGCATCCGTTCACCTTGTGAGCACTTATCCATCAATACAGTTGAATAAAAAAGAGATGTGGATCTGTTTTCTTTGGTGCTTCGGGGATTTTGACTTTTCCACTTCAGGTGTATCAGTAACATTCAGATTATTAAATAGCCTGAGCCGGAATGGTTCGGAAAAGGGATGAGCTCGCTAGCCAACTGTCAAGCTTAATCTAACTCCACAAATAAACAGATCCAAGATGTATGTAAGGCAAACCACCTTACATCGTTTAACTTCCCCAGGCTGTAGGTCTGCACATCCATTTTTGAAAGTCAAAGCAGAATGCTGCCATCTATGGACTTCCAGCGCACACTGCAACTTGACCCCAAGACCTAGCACATTTTACATATCTAAATATCTAAAATTTACATTTTTTTTTCTATTATTATCTACAACAGCTGGGTTGTTATAACATGTGTCTGGGGACCACATGCAAATGTGTAAACTTAATAAACACATCCCATAACTGCACACCATATCCCAGTCTCACTTCCAGGCTAGAGGAACTGATTTATAGTGTGGGAGTCTCTGAGAGGAGAGCAGAGGGAGTACTGACCCAGACTAGAGGCCCAAAGGTCTTCAATTCTTTCGGTGCTGGTTTTTAAATCAAGGACGGCTGTGGTTCAGTCGATAGAGCGGGTTGTCCACTAATCCACTAATCGTAGGGTTGGCGGTTCGATTCCCGGTCCGGATGACTGTCCTTGGGCAAGACACTGAACCCTAAGTTGCCGCCGATAGCAATTTAGCGCTTTGCATGGCAGCTCTGCTACCATTGGTGTGTGTGTGTGTGGAGAGCAGGATGAACCCCCTGCTGCAAATGCTGAACTTCCATTTCCAGACCAGAGCTGCGGATGAGGGGATTGTGAGAAGTGTTTACTTCCAAATCAAGCCTTGTGAAACTAGAGGCTATAAAATAACCACAGGAATGAGAAATGAACTATACTTTCCTGTACCGCAAGGAGCAAAAGGCTGAATCCACCACCAAGATCTGTTTATTTATTCTCCATAATTTATGAGAATACAAGAGGAATGCATTAATATTTACGTAAAAAAAAAAAATCAGTAAAGGCAGTTACAAAACCAATCAATTTTTTTTTTTGTTTTTTTTTTTACTGCCTAATAATAATCCAAAATAACCCAGAATGACAAAAAATGACTCTTCATCAGAATGTGAGACTACACTGATTAGGGTTGATCCAAATAACCATTTTATCCAAAACAGTTAACATGTCGAATAATTGATTAATTAAAAGAATAATCACTGTAACTCTTTGTATTTATTTATTTTCCCAGCTGCACTGTGTGTTTGTATCACAATGCATACCAACCAACATGGTATCTGCAAAAAAAAAACTCAAAACTTTCTTATGCAAGGAGCAATGTTTGTATGTAATAAGTTGTGAATGAGGGGGGTGTGTAAATCAGTCAATACACGATTTCGTGGAGTTTTTGTGCGATTGTTGCTGCCAAAAATGCTTGATTTTGCTGCAGTTCCTTCCCCCAACCCCCAAATTTGTGATGCAACTTGCAGAGTTTTTTGTGCTTTTATTGCCGAAAACTACTTGAATTGGAGAAACTGAAGCCTTTCGCAGTGATGTTTGTTGGTAAATGAGACCTTTTAGCTGTACTCATGGTTGACCCACGTGAAACTATTAGGGGTTATAGGGGTTTTGCTGAATGAGCGGTGTGATCACGTCACATAATGCGTCTTGGTCCAAATCTGCGGTAATTTTGAAAAATCGTGAGCTCCTACGAATATTGCGGAGATTTCGCATTCATTTCTGCGATCACGGAATCCTTCTGAGATTAGTAAAGGGATCCTGACTAATATTACAAAGCAGAACGATAGTAATTCTTCTTGCTGTCTTCAGTCAGAGGACGTTTTGTTAAGAAATCGTCATTTGAGATTAGCTCCATTAAATACTTTCTACACTATTCTACTCTGATGGGAATTCATTGTTGCTATGGTAACATTAGCACCAGTTGCTGCTCCTCAAGTACATTTGGTTCAGATGACATGTAACATACATATGGAGATTAACAACACTGTTATTTATTTACAGTGTTAAATGTGATACCTAAATATAATCAACATAAAGCATGTGCAATGATCTAAAATGATTTAGGGCGGCTGTGGCTCAGTCGGTAGAGTGGGTTGTCCACTAATCCACTAACCGTGGGGTTGGCGGTTCGAATCCCGGCCCGGGTGATCACATGCCGAATTGTCCTTGGGCAAGACACTGAACCCTAAGTTGCCCCCAATGGCAAGCTGGAAGCTCTGCTACCATTGGTGTGTGAATGTGTTCTCATTAGTAAGTCGCTTGTAAATGTAAAAATGATATTTCTGTAAAAGCTGCTTTGAGACAATGTACCATTGTAAAAAGCGCTATACAAATTGATAATTATTATTATTATTTAATCATTAGTCATGTCAGTGATCCTGAAAGCAAAAATAGCATTTTATACAGTATTTAGTATCAAGATGTAATTTTTCAGAATCCACATTGTGCTAATAACAATTCTTTATAATAACCTGGTTTCTCAGCAGCTCATGGATTAAATGTGGGCTTTCTTTGTGTGGTACGAGATTAATCCCAGCAATCCTCTATCACCTCCCTCTAAACATACAGCAGTCCCACTCACATGAAGCTAATAAAATCATACACACCAAGAGTGTTTTAATTTTAAATCCACTCATTCAGGACTCGTATACGTTAAATAATGAATGCACAGCTGCAAAATGAAGCTTCAGTGCCAAACCAAAGAAGCAAAAGTCCCCAGGTTTGCGGCTTTTACTATGAATATGTTCGCCTTAAGGTTATCTATAAGATAGTGTGCTCCAAAACAATGACAGATTTCCCATTTATGCATTTATTCTCTCTACCACCAATACGGATCAGCAGATTTGATGACATCATTCTGCACTTCAGCTTCTCATCGGATTTTCTGTCCAATCATATGCTCTCTACAATCTCTACAGTCCTGCCCCCAACATTATAAAACCCATTTTTCCAATGTTGAGTGAGAGAAACTATATCAGCAAGCATGGATTGTGAATGTGTCTTTGGTTGTTCGCATGCATGTATGTTATTCAATTTTCCATCTTTAAATAGGTTCAGATGGAAATGGCTTGAAATGATTCACTTTGGAGAAAGAGGTATTTGCGCCACCCCATGACATTTGTCCGTGGTACTAACTGTCAAATACGGCTTAGCTCGGGTGTTTAAAAAGTGGGAGGAACTACTCGATATGTCCCACCCTGACTTCCTGTTTGACTGGATATTATGTCGATTCATCACATAACACTGCGCGGTTCAAGGCACTTCACGACTTTCAGACAACAAACATGTGTTGGTTGATTGACTACAGGGGGAAAGTTGGGCTAAACTAACAGCTGGGATTAGCAATTCATTTCTTGATATTACTTTGACACAATCAAAATGTCAGCGGCTACCGAGCATTTCTAAAAACATGACGGTGTGTGGATTAGCAATGCCAAATTTAACTGCAAACATTTGCCCACCAGGGTGTATTCACACCTCACACCTAGTATTCCTAGGACTAGTTCCTGACACTCCTGAATGAACCACCATGATTGCTTACTTAAGATACATCAATTAATGAATAACTGGCTAAGTATTTATTATAGTTTATTATCTTATTTCATGACTGTATTAATAACAACTACATTAGCACTACAATTATGTATACTTATACTATAAGAAGGCCACATGATGCGTCTGGAGCTGTATTGCCAATTGTTTGGTCATGAAAGAACCTCATTTAGCTAACATTATCTTAGCTAAGACTTTTAAAATTCATAGATTTTTTTTGTGTGTTTGTTTTTAGTGCTTTTATCCAATGCACTTTACACTGTGTTTCATTCACTCATTCACACACACACACACACACACACACACACTCTCACACAGCAGTGGTAGCAGAGCTGCCATGCAAGGCGCTAACTTGCCATCGGGAGCAACTTGGGGTTCAGTGTCTTGCGCAAGGACACTTCGGCATGTGGAGTCATGGGGGCTGGGAATCGAACCGCCAACCCTACGATTAGTGGACGACCCGCTCTATCACCTGAAACACAGCCGCCCCAGTTTGAAGCAGTTCAACTGCTAATAATGCATAACTGTATGATTGCGTTACATTTCAAGCCTCAAGTCTCTCAACATAGTGTAAAAACAAAAATCATTTGAAAACAAAAAGGGGCAACATTCCTGACATTTTCTGTACATAATACAGTCTTGCAAATAGTCTGATTACGTTTCTTACTCATTGCTAACACCACCAGCATCTACAAATCTCACAGTAGCATTTATGTAAAATATTCAGCCTGTAGAAATCATTGATTATTTGAATTTTTGGTCATTGATTAACTCTAGACTGTTGGACGCAGGAACTACAGACAGGCCCTAAAATTCCCCTTTTTTCACATTAGCATGACTTGCACTTTATCTGATGCAGGTAAGCAGTTCATATTTAATAGAAATCCCTTTATTATTTAAAAAAAAAAAAAACACTTGTTGCCTGTAGGAAATGCTGCTCTAAATGTATCCTGACCTAAATATACAGTGGTGTGAAAAAGTGTTTGCCCCCTTCCTCATTTCCTGTTCCTTTGCATGTTTGTCACACTTAAGT
>JAFFST010001102.1:96085-108749 GCA_022414735.1 Noturus placidus | reverse complement strand
TTCTCCACAACACATCTTGATGATCCCCAAGACTTTTGGGACAACATTCTGTGGACCGATAAGACAAAAGTGGAACTCTTTGGAAGGTGTGTGTCCAAGTATATCTGGCGTAGAAGGAACACTGCATTTCATAAAAAGAACATTATACCAACAGTAAAATATGGTGGTGGTAGTGTGATGGTCTGGGGCTGTTTTGCTGCTTCAGGACCTGGAAGACTTGCCGTGATGAGAGGAACTGTCTACCAAGAGATCCTGAAGGAGAATGTCCGACCACCTGTTCGTGTACTCAAGCTGAAACGAACTTGGGTTCTGCAGCAGGACAATGATCCTAAACACACCAGCAAGTCCACCACCGAATGGCTGAAGAAAAATGAAAATGAAGATTTTGGAGTGGCCTAGCCAAAGTCCTGACTTGAATCCTATTGAGATGTTGTGGTATGACCTTAAAAAGGCCGTTCATGCTCGAAAACCCTCTAATGTAACTGAATTAGGACAATTCTGCAAAGATGAGTGGGCCAAAATTCCTCCAGGACGCTGTAAAAGCCTCATTGCACGTTATCGCAAACGCTTGGTTGCAGTTGTTGCTGCTCAGGGTGGCCCAACCAGTTATTAGGTTTAGGGGGGCAATCACTTTTTCACACAGGGCCATGATGGTTTGGATTTTTTTTTCACCTTTAATAATAAACACCTTCATTTACAAATTGCATTTTGTGTTTACTTGTGTTGTCCTTGACTATTGTTTAAATTGGTTTGATGTTCCGAAACACTTAAGTGTGACAAACATGCAAAGGAACAGGAAATGAGGAAGGGGGCAAACACTTTTTCACACCACTGTATAATATAAAAATAAAAAACAAATGAATTGGAATCACTAGATAATAATTATCAACAAGTATTAGAAGGTTGTTGAGTTTTGTTGATTTTAATCAATCTAACACCTTTTGTATTTTTTCTTTGGTTATAGAAGTAGGATGGAAGATCAAGGCAAACGACCGAGATTTCTGCAATCTTCCTGAATTCCAGAAGAAGACTTTTTTGTGCTTCAAGAAGAGCAAGTACTCTGTAAGTGCACCCTTTCTGGAATTTTTACACCAGCTGCAGAGTAAGACTTGAACCTGGTCAGTTGCAAAAGCGCAGTATTGTGTGAAGCCAAGTGTGACGTGTACATCAGTAGAATGAAGTTGAACGTGGATTGGAGGTGCGGTTTTACTTGAAGTCGCATGCGCTCAGAGGAGTGTATATTCAACAGAGCTCTGGTTTCTCTTTTGGAGAATTGAACCTTCTGTTGATTTTAGATTATTCTAAAAAATTTGGACTCGCATATTCGAGACCAGATTTAGATCGATCCAGTTCAGTTTCTCAGCATGACGTGACTAATTCCAGCGATTGTCCTTAATGAAAAACGGACACAGCTGCACTGATTTTGCACCAGATTTGATCAAATGGCGTCAGTCACAGTTAATAAAGAAGAATAATCACATCTTAATATGTTAAATAGTGGCTATTTTATGCATCTGCTTCCTGTTCAACCAGAGTATTTGAATCACTTACTGTCCTAATGATCATGCTGATAGTCAGTCACCATGACTCAACTGTATCAGGAACAGCTCAGGAGAGGTTGCTCACATGTCTGAGACACAAGTGTTTGTCGACTAGTCTGACCTGAATTGTTAGCTTCAAATGCCTTATAGCTCTAATTCATACACAAGCTCAAATTCGTGAGAGAAATCTCTCTCTTGACGTTGAATTATCTCATGATTGTGACATTTGTGTCTTTATTTTTCAGGGAAATGCAATCAGGACCTATAAGTACAATGTTATCACCTTCCTGCCCCTGAACCTATTAGAGCAGTTTAAAAGAGCAGCCAACTTCTACTTCCTCATCTTGTTGATCCTGCAGGTATGTGGCTGATCTGCGAAAGAAACTAAACTACTCCTTATTGGAGTTAACAAAACAAACACTTAGTTGGGTCTTTAGCTACCGTATGGTAAAACTTACTATGCTCTACAGTGTTGTAACTATAGTGTAATCATAATGAGAAAAAAATAAAGATTCTAGCTAAACATGTGATTCGAAGAGAGGACACCACAGCTCATAAACAAAAAACAACTTTGGATAACATTTTGTTTGTTTATTGTTAAATGGTAAATGGCGCACTTGTATAGCGCTTTTATCCAAAGCGCTTTACACTGTGTCTCATTCACACACACACTCACACACCAATGGGAGCAGAGCTGCCATGCAAGGTGCTAGCTTGCCATCGGGGGCAACTTAGGGTTCAGTGTCTTGCCCAAGAACACTTCGGCATGGGATCATCCGGGCCGGGATTCGAACCACCAACCCCACGATTAGTGGACAACCCGCTCTACCGACTGAGCCACAGCCGCCTGTTGTTGAGGGCACAAACACAATGTGCTACATAATCATATGCTTGCTAGCTAACTAGCGTTAGATATCACCTTATAGCCTGGTAAATTAGGTTTCTGGGCAGCACACTGGAGATTTTACTTCCCTTGTATGCTAGCTAAAGGATTTCTCATTAGTCCCCGTCTGGAATGAGGAACAATGTTCACTGATGCTCCCTAAAATGCTATTTACTGCAAGTATAATAAAAGTACCTTCTACTGTACCTCTGCTTTTCGTATAGCAGGTAGCAATGTTTCCAGCTTTTAGCTCTTGATATTAATTTTATATATATTGTATGAGAGTTAGCATAAGTAGTACAATAGTAATCCCCCCCCACCCTCCTTTCAAACAGATCATCCCACAAATCTCCACGCTGCCCTGGTATACCACACTGGTGCCCCTGGTGTTGGTGCTTGGTATCACCGCCATCAAAGATCTGATGGATGACCTGGTAACACTATGCTGCATGTTGTTTTTAAATAAAAATAAATAAATATATTTTTTAAATATATATTTATAAATGGGTTTTACACCCAAGAGATGACCCATGAAGCTTTGCCATGTTTTGATTGAAGTTATCTATTTTGCTCACAGGCTCGCCACAGGTTGGACAATGAGATCAACAACAGAAAGTGTGAGGTGCTTCTCAATGGCAGGTTGGTCAGTGAGAACTAAGGAACTGGTTAATTACTCAGGAGAAAGTCAGTTGGTTACAGTCAGCTCCAGAATTATTGGCACCCTTGCTAAAGGTTAGGGGGAAAATGCTTTGTCAGTAATTTAGATCAACCTCGCACTAAAACGAGGGAACTCTAACCGTTAATTACCTTGCTGTTTTAAAAAAAAAAATAAAAACCATATTGAACAAAATCATGTCAGAAATATTTGTACCCCATACATTTACTGCTTTATGCAAAATCGCTTGGTAACATAGTACTGACTCTTGTCCTGTAATCCTTTAATGAGTTCTAAAATAATTAATGTTCTTTTCATTTTACAGTGACTCCTCCACCTTAAGTGTTTGTTGTCATATAGCTCTGTATGACCACAGATCCTCCAGATGCTTATGTTTATGGTTAGGTTAATTTAATGGTTTCCTTCTGCTACTCATTCTCAATCTTCTGCAGACCTTCATCTGTGATCGTTCCTCCTCCGTATGCTTAGGTCACTTGCTTTTTTGTTATTCAGTGGCTATGGCCTATTATTATTTTTTTACATTTTTTTTACTTTTTTTTTTTTTTTTAATATTCTTTTTTTTTAAATAAGCCATTGCTTGATTTATGAAGGCCAACACACTTTTATCTCATTTAACATGTGTATTCTCTAAACCACTGCATTCTGGTGATCGATTAAGGGATTTTGGCCTCATATTTAAGAGTTCCATAAGACTCAGGCATAGTTAAAAAAAGTCCTATATAAATGGGAACCTCCTTCAGTTATATTCTGTTCATAAGAATGTCTAGGGGTGCCAATAGATGGCCATTTGATTCTGGTGAATTTACCTGTTTTAAGCCCATTTGATTGAGAATGTGACAATCAAATGAAAAGTGACAGTAATACCCTTTCTATGCAATCGGTAAATGAGTTTGTTTACAACTCTGCTTTCATCATTAAATTTAAGGTGAAAATTTAATTCCAGCTTTCAGGAAGCCAAGTGGATGGACATTCAAGTTGGCGACGTGGTCCGACTGAGGAAAAACGACTTCATTCCCGTAAGATTCTTTGTTCCAACACGATTTGCATTTTGTTTTGTTTGTTTTTTTTTTTTAAGTTCACATTTGTTCACATCTTTGTTTCTACCTCTGCTTGCTTATTTCATCCATGGTTCCATTTTGATTTCATTTCATTTACCTCATGTAGGCCGACATTGTGTTATTGTCCACCTCTGATCCAAACAGCCTATGTTATGTTGAGACAGCAGAACTGGACGGGTAAGAATCTCCTGCTTATGTTCATTTCTATTTGCAAATCCATCTTTTTTTCCTTTGTTTGCAAATCTGCTTTATTTGTTCATCATTAAGGTATACACAGTGTAAAAGACACTTTGTCATTCACATTTGTTGTAAGCAAGCCCAAAATCTAGACATGGAAATTTTGATGGCATATCACAAATTTTCATTCTTGATCATACAAACGACTCTGAACAACCCCAATAAGAACTACTCAGACTCTGTTAAGAACTACACTGATTCTGTTTAGAAAGACTCTGATTCTGTTACAAACAACCCCGAGCCCATTAAGAACAACTCTTGTTAAGAATATCTTCATTAAGAACAACTCTGCTAAAAACAATCCAGTCCATTAAGAACGACTCGGCCTCAGTTTGGAACGACTCAGACGCTGTTAAGCACACTATGGACTTCGTTAATAACAGCTCTGAATCCATTAAGAACGATTGAGACTCTGTTAAGAACATCTTGGACTAGGTTTGGAGCGACTCTGACTCAATTTGGAGCGACTCCAACTCCATTAAGACTGACTCTGATTCTGTTGACTCAGACTGATAAAATTGACACCATTTAAAAACGTTATTACGCTGAAAACGGCACAAACTTAAATGGATGAATTTTAGAAAATTATGTATAATTTTATATCGAACACCTGTGTAGAGCAGAGTATACATTACATGGTGTTATTTAGCAAGTTTATGCATCATGTTGCTTGAACAAAACGTGTACAGTACATGCTCACATGAAGTTGTGGATCTGTCCTGATTTAGCCAAATGAATAATTGATTTGAGGGTGTGTTCGACACTCAACAATGTGGGAGAATACATGACACCTCACTGCCTTGTTTTATCTTCTTTATAAATGCAAAGTTTAAATGTAAATTTTAAACTTAAGAACATTAGTGTGAATTGAGTCTGTAAAACCGTGTAATGAAATATTTGTGAAAAGTGAATCTTCTCATTTTAGTTAAGGACACGTACAAATGAAAAGCATTTAAAAAAGTATAAATTTTCTATCTAGCTCTTAAACTGGTATATGAGCAAAATGTATAATTATTTAAATTTTAATGATAGCACCTGTGTAGGGAAGCATTTACTGCATGATGTACTGTATTCTTTCACATATTTATGCATTATGCGACATGTATGCTCACACTGATGGGCGAATGTTTGACTTGAGGGGTTTTTTTTAATACTCGACAAAGGCAAGAGTACTCGACACACATGCCTCTTTTGGGTTTTTTCCCCCTGCTTTTTACATGTCGAATGTTTTTAGTGTAGTATTTCACTATTCCAATAGTCAATATTGGCTTTCCTTTGCTTGGTCTGTCTTTGGTTTCATTGACAAAGCAGAAACTCTATTCAGCGTTCATAGCCTTTAATTGACACAACAGACTACAGCAGTTCGTCATGCATCAAACACAAAATGACTCAAATGAACAAAGACTTTCATTTTCCATGCAATACTGATCCTGTTTAATGGACCATAGCATTCAAAAGAACTCGGTAGTGGAATGAAAGCTGATTGGTTTTGTATATAATTTTTTCTCCCAACAGAGAGACTAATCTGAAGTTTAAGATGGGTTTGAAGGTGACCCATGAGAGGCTGCAGGAGGAGAATCAGCTGGCGAATTTTGATGGTAACTCCAGATATGCTGAAAAGATCTGAAAAGATGAGTTAGGGCACTATGTTTTATCTTAAAGTAGAGATTTGTGTCCTGTTCGGCGCACACCTCTGTCTTGTACGTTTCATATTTTGCTTCTCTTCTTTTGTGTCTCTCTTGCAGCCATGATTATTTGCGAGGAACCAAATAACCGCTTAGATAAGTTTACAGGCACTATGAGGTGGAAGAACGAGGAATACCCACTAGAACTGGATAACATGCTGCTCAGAGGCTGCAAGCTCCGCAACACAGAGGAGTGCCGCGGAATCGTTATTTTTGCAGGTTTGGATTACTTGTGCCAACGTATGTGTATATAAAGAAGCGCAGACTCAGAAATACAACTTCCTGCCCTGTTTTAACATCTCAACAGCCAGCTTGTATTTTACTGACATGATTAGCAAGGCAAATTAACCGGTGTCATATATATTCAAGCAATATAAACTCCTACATTCGACTGTGTTGACTGTTGACAAATAAATATATTCAGCCCACACACTTGCGTTTAAATGCTAAGTCTAAGCAGTTCACACAAGATAAAGTTGTGCCTAGATACTTGCAGGTCTTACAAAAGTAATTTCTTATTCCTTCTGCAGGTGCTGACACTAAGATTATGAGAAATGGTGGAAAGACCAGGTTCAAACGCACCAAGATAGATTACCTTATGAATTACATGGTGTACTCGGTAAGACATCGTAACAGCAGTGCTATTCACCAAACCTGAATTTGTTTCATTCTGTTTGATGACCTAGAACAAATAAGATACTGCTCTATAAGTAACTAATAAATATCTAGACTATATACTGTAACCAAAAGAGTGTGCACACCTCTCCATCACACCCATATTGTCCGAACTGTTTCCACAAATTTGGAAGCACACACACACACACACACACACTATACATGATGTTTTTGTATGCTGTAGCATTACAATTTCGCTTTAGGCCCAAGCACGAGTGAGCTGAACAGAGCACTGACCTCAACTGAAACTGACTGCGCATCATGCCTTCCCACCCAAAGAATGAGCACAAATCCCAACAGCCACAAAAAACAAATCTAGTGGAAAGCCTTCCCAAAAGAGATGAGAGTTGATTCTGTTATAGAAGTGAAAAGATGAACTAGTCCATATTAATGCCTGTGGTTTTGGAATGGGACGTTCAAGGACAGATTGGGGTCGGATGCTCAGGTGTCCACAAACGTTTGCCTATATAGCGTATAGTACCAGTGAAAAGTTTGTGGACACTCGAGTGAAACGTTTCTCATGATGTTAAAAAGCTTTTGATCTGAAGGCATATGATTAAATGTTTGAAATCGGTGCCATATACAAAAATATAATCGTGCCAACATATTCATTTCTTTCATTAGAAAACTAACATTTTATTTACAAAAATATATTTATTCAAACGGACGATTCGGCGCAAAAGAATATATTGCGCCGAATCGTCCGTTTGAATAAATATTTTATTGAATAAACAAAAGCAGCCAATAAGTGTCCAGGGTCGGTGGGAACTCCTATAATACTTTTTAAAAAGCATCGAGGGAAATTCCTCAAGAAATCGGGTGAGAAAACGGAAAGAATACATTTCTGGAAATTCTAGACAAAAAGCGCATCTACTTTGAAGATGCTAAGCGAAATGTAATTATTTTGGATATTTTTTAACACAACATAATACCCATAGTTCCATATGTGTTACTCCAGAGGTGTGATGACTTTATTATTATTCTAAAATGTGGGGGAAATAAATTATAATAAAGAATGAGTGTGTCTAAACTTTTGGGAAATTTCCAGACTAGTGGTCTAGTAAATGTATGTCTTTTCTCTGTATGCGTATTGCATGGCATTAATAATAAGAGAGTAAACTGGCTGTTGTCTCATTGGTGTGAAGATCTTCGTGATGCTGATCCTAATCTGTGCTGGCCTGGCGATCGGGCACACGTTCTGGTACGAGGCAATCGGCAGTAATGCTTGGTATCTGTATGACGGCCTAAGCCAGTCGTCGTCCTACAGAGGCTTCCTCACCTTCTGGGGCTACATCATCGTTCTCAACACTATGGTACCCATCTCGCTCTACGTTAGGTGGATATATTTCTTTATTTTTATTTTACGTGTTAAACGGAAGCAGAAATATCCGAATATCGAGAGAAAGTTCACTTTTTTGTAAAAATGGACACGCTCGTGAGTTCGCCGCCGCCTTTAAATATGATCCAGAGGCAAATTGTTGTCCAAATATTTGAGGAAGCAGTTACATTTCATTTCGAACCCTTTTTATGAAGATTAATTGTAAAATAGATGGGCATCTTCCATTTCTCCCTTTTTAAAAGCCTATAATAACCATGGTTCTTAGAGAATGAGGCAATTGGATAGTAACATAACGGGGGATAGTGCAACATTAAACACAACTAGCAACTATAAATGGATAAAAAGTATGATGTGGTGTTCGTCAGTAAATAAAATCAATTCAAGTTGGCAAATTGCTGCTGTACAAGAGGTATAGAACACTTCAGGATGTGTTGTTATGCAAAAAGAATCAACTTCAGGGTAGTACCAGTATCCCCGCTTCTCATCACACAGCCCCGAGAGCTTTATTACTTACACTACACATTGCCGATCCATTCCAAACGTCCAATGTTCACATTATCTCTCACTCTCAGTGTGGAGGTGATCCGTCTCGGTCAGAGCAAGTTCATAAACTGGGATCTGCAGATGTACTACGCTGAGAATGACACTCCAGCCAAGGCTCGAACCACCACCCTGAACGAGCAGCTTGGCCAGATCGAGTACATCTTCTCGGACAAGACGGGCACCCTCACGCAAAACATCATGGCCTTCAAGAAGTGCACCATCAGCGGGCGCACATACGGTAAGCGTATCGCGGCACCACCGAGGGATTGAACGCTTCTGTAGGAAAACGTGAACTATTCGATAAGCGCTGTCGGTCACACAGCCGAGCAATAATTCACCTTGAACTCCGAGATAGCAGGGACATCCTGCGTATGCCACGTGAGCAGTGAAAGAGAGCTAGAGCTTCGGAAAAATTAAACCGGAACCTTTTATTTGTTAAGTCTGAATTATTCAAAGGATTAAGACTCTGCTGTTGGATGCTTTGGAAATGTTAAGTGTAGGGTGGTGTGCAAACTGTACGCCATCCTCAGCCTGGTGAAACAGGCACTGTGTTTACAGTAAACGAAGGTCAGTTTGCAGAGCTTGACTAGAGTTTGAGCTTAATAAGGCACTCGGCACGCGGATCTTGGGACAGGTGCAGCTGTTTGGACCGAGGACAGTTTGTCATAGTATCTTTAGGGGGAAGGTTATTTGAGATATGGGCCATGTCTTTGTCTTTGTATTTTGCACAACACTTTGTCGGGTTTAAGTTTCAGAGTACTTCAGTTACCACATGCTGAGTCACAAAGGGTCAAATAGTCACATTTATACAACAGAGCCATTCAATTCTGGACGATTCTGATTGTTCAGAAGTTGTTCATTAACTTTCTATAACAGCAGCTCTGACAGTAATTTCAGCTCGAAGTAATATATTAATGTGCTAGTTCTTTTTTTTTTTTCAACTATAGAAACAGCTCACGCAGACAGATGGATGTATAGTGAGGGGGAAAAAAGTATTTGATCCCCTGCTGATTTTGTACGTTTGCCCACTGACAAAGAAATGATCAGTCTAATTTTAATGGTAGGTTTATTTGAACAGTGAGAGACAGAATAACAACAAAAAAAATCCAGAAAAACACATTTCAGAAATGTTATAAATTGATTTGCATATTAATGAGGGAAATAAGTATTTGACCCCTTTGAAAATCATGACTTAGTACTTGGTGGCAAAACCCTTGTTGTCAATCACAGAGGTCAGACGTTTCTTGTAGTTGGCCACCAGGTTTGCACACATCTCAGGAGGGATTTTGTCCTACCCCTCTTTGCAGATCTCTTCTTTGACGTTTGGCAACTTGAACCTTCAGCTCCCTCCATAGATTTTCTATGGGATTAAGGTCTAGAGACTGGCTAGGCCACTCCAGGACCTTAATGTGCTTCTTTTTGAGCCACTCCTTTGTTGCCTTGACCGTGTGTTTTGGGTCATGCTGGATTACCCATCCACGACCCATTTTCAATGCCCTGGCTGAGGGAAGGAGGTTCTCACCCAAGATTTGACGGTACATGTTGTCCTGTCCCCTTAGCAGAAAAACACCCCCAAAGCATAATGTTTCCACCTCCATGTTTGACGGTGGGGATGGTGTTCTTGGGGTCATAGGCGGCATTCCTCCTCCTCCAAACACGGCGAGTTGAGTTGATACCAAATAGCTCCATTATGGTCTCATCTGACCACAACACTTTCACCCAGTTGTCCTCTGAATCATTCAGATGTTCATTGGCAAACTTCAGACTGGCATGTATATGTGCTTTCTTGAGCAGGGGCGCTGCAGGATTTCAGTCCTTCACGGCGTAGTGTGTTACCAATTGTTTTCTTGGTGACTATGGTCCCAGCTGAATTGAGATCATTGGCAAGATCCTCCTGTGTAGTTCTGGGCTGATTCCTCACTGTTCTCATGATCATTGCAACTCCACGAGGTGAGATCTTGCATGGAGCCCCAGGCCGAGGGAGATTGACAGTTCTTTTGTGTTTCTTCCATTTGCGAATAATCGCACCAACTGGTGTCACCTTCTCACCAAGCTGCTTCGCAATGGTCTTTTAGCCATTCCAGACTTGTGTAGGTCTACAATCTTGTCCCTGACATCCTTGAAGAGCTCTTTGGTCTTGGTCATGGTGGAGAGTTTTGAATCTGATTGATTGCTTCTGTGGACAGGTGTCATTCATACAGGTAACAAGCTGAGATTAGGAGCACTCCCTTTAAGAGTGTGCTCCTAATCTCAGCTCGTTACCTGTATAAAAGACACCTGGGAGTCAGATATCTTTCTGATTGAGAGGGGGGTCAAATACATATTTCCCTCATTAAAATGCTAATCAATTTATAACATTTTTTTACATTTTTCTGGATTTTTTTGTTGTTATTCTGTCTCTCACTGTTCAAATAAACCTACCATTAAAATTATAGACTGATCATTTCTTTGTCAGTGGGCAAATGTACAAAATCAGCAGGGGATCAAATACTTTTTTCCCCCACTGTACATGATGCTGTTTTATAATACATATCACCTCTTGTTTATATATTCTTTTAGATTTTATTTTATTTTTTAAACTTTAAATTGCACAAAACCACAACACAGCAATACTCGAGGCAGAAATACAAAAGCGTGAAATGTATTTTTTTTTTTTCACAACTTTACGGTGCATAATAATGTTTTCCAGCCCAGTTTTATGCAGTAACATGACTCTTTTTGTCTGGTCTATAGGAAATATGGCAAACAAAGACGGGGCTGCCAAGGACCGTGCAAATGTACTGAGCATCTCATTACTTTCCCACTACACACAGTGTTTAAAAGTCTTCAGAAAGTGATGATGATCCATGATTATTCTGAATCTTCTCTGTTCTTTACTACGCAGCCTGTCGACTTCAGCTGGAACAAGTACGTTGACAGAACGTTCCAGTTCCTCGACAATCAGCTTGTTTCCCTTATCCGCTCGAAAAGCGACCCGGACATGCTGGAGTTCTTCAAGCTGCTCTCGCTCTGCCATACTGTTATGGTGGAGCAGAAGGACGGTGAGAAAGTCGAACATTAACATTTTGCACTGCTCGGTAGGGCGGAAGAGACTATGCCAGGGTTTTAATGTTGCAGGGCTATAGAAATGTTCCTTTGTAACAAATCAGCACAAACAGTTGTGAAAGCAATCAAGCGATATGTCTGATTTGTAACGGTGACAGTGTTTCTTTCTCAGGTGATCTGGTGTACCAGGCTGCGTCTCCAGACGAAGGTGCATTGGTCACAGCGGCTCGCTGTTTTGGCTTCGTGTTCCTGTCGCGCACGCAGGACACCATCACCATTAGCGAGATGGGAAACGAGACCACATACGAGGTGCTCGCTCTCCTCGACTTCAACAGCGACCGAAAACGCATGTCTATCGTCTGTGAGTGCTGCACGTCTACATAGAAATATCAAGATTACTTACTCTTCTCTCTCTTCTTTTTCACTCTATGCTTCTTGTCTCACTCATTACTACCTCTTCCCTTCGTAGAATTTTTATCTGTGCCTTTTCTTACTCATGTGCTTTGTTGTCGAGCATTACAACCAACCTTGCACGAATTTCCTTCTGAAAATAGTGAAAATAATTTCCTTCAGTGACTAACTACTTCAACACGTCAGTCCTTTAGGTGCTCTGCAAATGGCTTTGCTTTTTTTAGCCCCTAATGTCGGTTCTGCAATTTAGAATCTTTTGCTTGCTGGTCTTCTGGTACGATTTGGCTCGTCAGGCTTTTTGCTTCAAACCCAAAGTATTTTCACGGCACTTGCGCTGTTGCTTTTATCACCCCACACCAGCCACAAACACTGAGAGCCGGCTTTATTCGTAGCTCATAGGTTATTGCTGTAAACCTGATACAGAATCTGTCTTGGACACACGTTTCAAAAAAAAGTACAATTATTACCGTTATTTAATTTAATTTAATTTATCAATTTGTATAGCGCTTTTTACAATGGTACATTGTCTCAAAGCAGCTTTACAGGAATATCATTTTACATTTTACAAGCG
>JAFFST010001102.1:67228-93176 GCA_022414735.1 Noturus placidus | reverse complement strand
ATCTTTATGTTTGAGGCCTGAAATGTGGCAAAAGGTCGAACAGTTCAAGGGGGCCGAATACTTTCGCAAGGCACTGTATGTATATGTGTGTGTGTATGTATGTAGGGAAGAATTCTGTCTTACGCAGATCAATATTGAAGATCCGCATAAACCTCGTTTCTTTGTTGTTTTTGTAGATTTTTGCCAACGAGACTCTGCGCACGTTGTGTCTGTGTTATAAAGACATCAGCGACGATGACTTTGAGTTGTGGACTCATAAACACAAGGAAGCCAGCGTGGTCATGACCAACCGGGAGGAGGCTCTGGACGCCGTGTACGAGCTCATCGAGACGAACCTGATGGTAAGCACGTTGCTTTGAACTTCTAAACATTATGTATCGTATACTTTTTAACCACATGCTTTGCACTGATGTGTTGCACACGTGTGCGTTTGCTTTGCTCGTGATGCGTTTTCGCGTTATGGAATGTATTGAAGTGGCACATTTTTGTACGTCTCGACTGCAACGCGTTTATTACTGTCTGTGTGCTTCATAGTGATTTTAATTTCCTCCAGTGTGGAAAAGCTTACTTTCTCAGTTTATGTAACTTTAACATTTTGTTTCTTCATTTGTGTAGCTGATTGGAGCGACAGCCATTGAAGACAAGCTTCAAGATGGAGTTCCTGAGACCATCGCCAACCTGGCCAGGGCTGACATCAAAATTTGGGTTCTGACTGGGGACAAGAAAGGTTGGTTGCCAGCTAAGAGAAAATGTGTGGGAAATGTTTCTAGTTTTGCGTGAGAAATTTAATGTTTCTTGGTTTAACAGAGACTGCTGAGAACATTGGATTCTCTTGTGAGCTGCTGACGGATGACATGACCATTCACTATGGAGAGGATGTAAAGTAAGCTTCCTAATGGTCTATACACATCTTTTTTTGTTTCTCCGTGTGTGTGTGTGTGTGTGTGTGTGTGTGTGTGAGAGAGAGAGGGGGGGGAGCGTCTTGGCTATATTGCCATTTTTGTTTTTTTCCTTTTTGTAGTCAGAAGTTGTCAGACAGACAGGAAAAGCGGAGGAATGAGGCCGGAGCAGCGGGCAAGAACAAGACACAAGAGCTTTTTTTCACCGAACCTGGCAAGAACGCTCTCGTCATTACAGGAGGCTGGCTGGTACGAGGAGAAATTTCATTCAGAATGTCACAATGTTTCTTCAGCTCTGGACTTGTCATTTTCACAGTACATTTAAAAATGAATTGGTGAACACTGACTATGCTTTTCCACCATGCAGCTGCATGCTCTGAATGCACAAAAACATTACAAATTCGCCATAATTCAAGCTAAACGATTGGTTTGGAGAAAGACAGAGAGTGTGAGGTCAAGAGATTTTTTTTAAATTGACAGAGACAGACTGAGAGAGGAAGAGTCTGAAATGGAGATACACAGATGGACAGACCGAGAGAGACAGAAATACAGAGAGTGTGAGGCCAAGAGTGACAGATCGAGAGAGACACTGAGTCAAAGTGCAAGAGACAGCCAGACTGAGAAACAGTGAAACAGACATGGACAGAGAGACAAGTACACTCAGACAAACACACAGATAGCAAGAGGCAGACAGAGGGATGGTGAGAACGACGGACAGAGGGACGGTTGGTGTGAACGACGGACAGAGGGACGGTTGGTGTGAACGACGGACAGAGGGACGGTTGGTGTGAAAGAGGGACGGTTGGTGTGAACGACGGACAGAGGGACGGTGTGAACGACGGACGGACGATCGGTGTGAACGACGGACAGATGGGCAGATAGTGAGAACGACAGGCAGAGAGAGCGTCAGAGAGAATCAGACATAGGAAGAGAAGAGAGACAGACAGAGAAAGAGATGGAGAGAAACCGAGGCAGAGCTGTGGACATAGGGTACAGACCCAGATTATACTACACCTCACACGTTACAACCCAGAAGTAGTTGTGTAATAATTCAACTCTCAAAGCATGGAAACTGATTCCTAAACAAAAGTTTGCATTTTGCTGAGAAACGCGCATCAACATGGCATCAACATCAGCACTGGTCACCCCTCACTCTCTCCGTCTCTCTCTATCTCCTCTTTGCCTTTATCTGCAGAACGAGATTCTGTACGAGAAGAAGAAAAAGCGTCGTCGTCTCCGTCTGCGTCGTCTGGGGAAGCGGGCCCCCCCCACCAACCCTCAGGGCGGCCAACCCACCAACGACATCGACGATAAGGAGATGAGGCAGCGGGACTTTGTGGACATGGCCTGCGAGTGCAGCGCTGTCATCTGCTGTCGCGTCACCCCCAAGCAGAAAGCCAATGTGGTGAGCCTGGTGAAGCGCTACAAGAATGCCGTCACTCTGTCCATTGGCGACGGAGCCAACGACGTCAACATGATAAAGAGTGAGTAGCTAAAGGATCGAAATGTTGGCACCAGGTCAGAGTTGTGCCAAAGCAACAATATCATATAAAACACTACTTTTCTTTTCTGTTTTCCCACGCTGCAGCTGCAGATATTGGTGTGGGCATCAGCGGGCAGGAAGGCATGCAGGCAGTGATGTCCAGTGACTACGCTCTTGCTCAGTTCCGCTACCTCCAGCGCCTCCTGCTGGTGCACGGCCGCTGGTCCTATATCCGCATGTGCAAGTTCCTTCGCTTCTTCTTTTACAAGAACTTCGCCTTCACCCTGGTTCACTTCTGGTACTCATTGTTCAGTGGATTCTCTGCACAGGTGAGGGCCAAAATCTTAGGGCTTCCTAGAAGATCAGATCAGGGTTTTTTAATTCCAGTCCTATCACTGAAAGACGAGAAACGAGCTCAGTTTGGTGATTCGAAGACACCTCATATAAGTTCATCAGATCTAGTGTGCAAATCATTCAATTATTACCCCACCCCATCATTGATTACTTTCAGTAAGAGTAACCACCTCACCTGCTCTCTATATAGTCAATTTTCATGTCGAACTGTTTAATTCTAATCACTTTTGCTTGTTTTTAGAGACCTTTGCACCATCCTTTATGACTTAAAAAAAAATAAAAAATTCTAACCGAATGTCATTTTTATTATTTGCTAGATCGCCTACGAAGACTGGTTCATCACCCTTTACAATGTGTTGTATAGCAGTTTACCTGTCCTCCTTGTTGGGCTGCTGGATCAGGTGACCTTTTTTTTTTTTTGTCGACCAACTGCTTTATCCTACAAAATACCTCTTCTGTAAAGGAAGATCTGTATTCCAACTCAAATATTTCTCTCATGTCTCGTACATAGGACGTGAACGACAAACTGAGTTTGCGCTTTCCGCGGTTGTATCTGCCGGGTCAGCAAGGATCGTTGTTTAATTACAGGAACTTCTTCATCAGCCTGTTTCATGGCCTCTTCACGTCCCTCATCATCTTCTTCATCCCGTACGGCGCTTTTCTGCAGACGATGGGTCAGGACGGAGAGGCGCCGTCCGATTACCAGTCCTTGGCTGTGGTCACTTCATCCTCACTCATAATGATAGTCAGCCTGCAGGTATATGATCCTGAAATGAAACGTTTCGAATTGCGAATCGTAGTAACGAAGGGTAGTCTGACGTTTGTTTGTTTTTTAAACCATGGTGATTGGGTATTGGTTTGTTGTCGTTTGTTCATAATCCGATGTTGTTTCCTGGTTTTTTTCTGTTTTTGTTTTTTTCGACCAGATCTCTTTGGACACCTCGTACTGGACGTTTGTGAACTGCTTTGCTGTGTTGGGCAGTATAGCCATTTATTTCGGCGTCATGTTCGACATACAGAGTGCTGGAATACACGTCATCTTCCCATCGTACTTCAAATTCACTGGTGTGTAATACTTCCTGTAACGCCATAAGGATTAAATGTGTCTAAACCGTTCACTCTCTTTGCTGTCATTGGAAATGAATGGCGGTGTTCATGTTAAATTATGTTGCACTTCTGCCATACAAATCCCCTCAATTTGTTGCTGCTATAGAAATGATAATGTATCAGAATGAGTGTATTAATATACTAATTAATAAACTAATTTCAAAACTTTCTGACCAATCAGATGAATTCACCAGCGCTGTGGTGTAAAAGTATAATAATGTAGTGACAGCATATATTCCACATTAACATTCCACATTTAAAGCTCAACTTAAGACATTTTTTTAAACTTGCATTTGACTGCTGATGTCTACTTTTATTATTATTAACGTTATTCTTATTAACTTTTATGTTTTATTGTTCTGTGTACTGCTTATTTGTGTACAGTGCTTTGAGAAGCTGCTTTTAAAGGCGCTTTATAAAATAAAGTTCATTATTAAACTTTATTATTAAAACAGCACGGATTTAATTTTTCCCTTTTATGTGGTACATTTGTACTTTCCAAAGCAGTCGGTGTAAACGATGTGGGTGTGAGCGAGAACTGAAATAGAATGAAATATGTTTAGACTACATTATAAACAGTGCTTCTCTCTAAATCCTCTACCCCTCCCCGCCGTCCCCAGGTGTTGCCGCTAACGCACTTCGCCAGCCGTACCTGTGGCTCACCATCATTCTAACGGTGGGAATCAGCCTCCTGCCAGCCATCTGTACCCAGTTCCTCTGTAAGACAATCTGGCCCACAGTCGGAGACAAGGTACGGGATTAACCAGTTGTTAAAATACACGACTTCACAATACTAAACTTGGAACTATTTATGTTCTAAAGAATAAATCCTACTGTGTATGTCTTCTGCTTTTTAGTTCTTCATAGTTAAAGGAAGCACACTAGTTTGATTTCAGTCTTTATCTTTTTCCACCACATCTGTATTTCCCTGTACTCGATAAATCAACGAAAACGCGTTTGCCCAAAATTTTTCTGATTTTAAAATGTACGAAAGCTGTCGTCGGATTTCTAAACCTAGGAGCAATGCAGTAAAACCTTAGTGTGCTTCATGTTAACACACAAGGGTATTAAATATTTATATGATTTCTGTAGGTGTTTCTTCTATATGAATGAATGTAATTTCTGCTTGTGCTTTATTTAGTCGGTTGCACTTCATCATTTTCTCTCTGTACCTGTAGGTTCTTAGAAACAGGAAAATGTACGAGCAGGAGGAAGAAGAAAAGAGGAGGGTTACTACTTTCAAACGTGGCGCTCGCTCACGCCGCTCTGCGTACGCCTTCTCTCACTCCCCCGGTTACGCCGACCTCATCGCTTCGGGCAGGAGCATCCGCCAGAAGCCAAAGAAGCGGACGGATATTCGGGAGAGCATCAGGGAGGAGCCCATAGCCGAAAGCATTGGAGACATTTGACCTCGAGATTGTTTAGACAGGCAGGAAAGGCTAAATATTTTACACCCAAATGTTTTACATATGCAGCTTGATTATGGAATCGAAATGTTTAAGGAAACACTCACTCAGTCTTGGTTTTAATAATTCGAAAAGAAAAACGGGCGTGCCGCACGATATGTTTTGCCACCTGCCTTCTGAAGAGGTTCGAGGTCGTTTTTTTCACCCCTCCATCTCTGCTCTTAAACCGCTAGTCCAAGGGCCGGGACCACTTGATCTGCTCCCCTTCTTTCTGTCGACAATGAAACTGGGCCCAGGGGAAAGGGAGTAGGGAAGGTCACTTAGGGGCTTGAGGAGCTCTATATACAGGATGATTTTTGCATTAGCTATAAAAGAGCAGAATGAGCCAATGAGAGTTTACACAAAGGGAAGTGAGCGAGACATTATCCCACTCACCACAAAAAAAACCCAACACTGGTTTTACAAAGAGTACACTGTGCATAGGAAAAAATAGATATCTCAGGATTTTATCTTTCTACTTTTTTCTTTTAAAGAAGGTGCATTATATAGGAAGTCCATTTATTAAAATAATAAAGATGGTAAAGAAAATGATAATTGCTAGAGAGAAAAAAGAACCATACTGGTAATTATTGGTACAGTTGTTATATCGAAAAATGAAGCTTCATATTTCACAGCTTCACACAGCAGAATGAATTTACTTGACATATTTATGCCAGAATGGTAAATCTTGATGAAAAATCACCCATACCGTATTGGAAAAGAGCCGTTATCCTTGTTCTACCTGAAATGCTACGAACATGATTTGTTTCAAAATCCACTAATAGGATAAAATGTTTTCATGTTTTCTGTGCAAATGTTTTCTACATAATGCACGTTCCAAAGCTTATTTATCACCCTTAACTCTGCCTGGAACATCTTTCTCAGTTGTAACGTAATGTAAGCTTCATCAGGGCAGAGAAAAAAGCTCATGATTTAACGTTTCTTAATTTATTTACGTTTGTGAATATTTTTCCTCTCTCGTATGAATCTTGACTATAAGGCTTGAATCTTTACCACATTAATGCCTTTGCTCTGCATGATGGTTTATGCTCAAGCATTTTTTTCATTTTTTTAAATTTTATTTCTTTCTTTTTTTGCATTAAGGGATGACTGGGTGTATGTAGGATGGAGAACTTCTACATAATGTTTAAACTACTGTTACTACTTTTGCACTTTCGTCTCCTCTAGTTGAGAATATTAGCTATGATCAGAATGGTGTCATTTTCTTTACACACTACGTGACTAGTGTTTGTCGTTTTTATTTTTCTCCACTCCTTCATGTTTGTTTTGTGTCAAACATTTCCCATACTTCTGCACCCCAAAATTCTCTTTATGAACCAAGAATTTATTCAGATACAGTTAGGAATATCTATGCATTGGTAATGGAATACGTTAGCTGAGAAAAGTGTCTATTTTTAACAAACACACACAAAAAAGAACTGTTACATATTTAAACTCAATTTGCCATAATGGATGATTTATTTATGTGACTTTTTAACACTGCTGTTTTCTGAACAAGAACAAGTACCTGAATGGCCAGCTATGCCAGTGCCGTGAACTACATTTCACGGAATGTTGTTTTTAATGTATTGTAATATACTTTGTACAAATAATTATAAATAAAGGTGTACAAATAACTGTACATTTGTTGGAGTTACTTGTTTCTGGAGAACCATCAAGGGTGTATCTTTCATACCTTTAGCGTGTGTCTGTAAATGTAAATATGCAGTGGTTTACATTTTAAAAAATAATTTATGGTGCATAAATGGGCTTTAAGGCCCACTGATTTACCTGTAAACTTTATTCTGAAAGGTAATTAAAGGTACACCACATGTGCCTTCCCAAAGTATATGCATGATGAAATATTAATATTAAAATATCTTAAGTAAAAGTAATAACTAGCATTAGTGTTAATCCTCTACTACATGAATTAACAACTTTGTGTAGTTGCTAATTCCATGCTAAAAAAATCCAACCCTGCTGCCCAATTTAGAGCAAAAATGTAGCCTTTTTCAATAAAGAAAAAAAAATTGTTTCCTGAGATGAGTTAACACTTTCTTTTTTTATATATATATAAAAAGTTATGTTTTCTTAGATTTAATGTTGGTAAAAGCTATTTATTTTTTAATGGCACCTCAAATGGCACCCCATTTATGAAATCATCCATGTAGACTTTCTTTTTTTATATACTGTTCATTTTAATAGTTAAGAGCAGTTTTCAGACTGACCCTAGTCCAGGGGTCAGGAACCAATGGCTCTTTCAGTGATAATATATAAATAAATAATAATGATAGAAAAAACATAAATTTATATATATATATATATATATATATATATTATACACACAAAACAATTACGAAGGAATGCGACGTAATTCATAATCGATGCATCTACTAATAATTTACCATTTGATGACGCAATCATAAAGCCATTATGGGTAAATGAAGTCCAAGTGCCACCTACAGGCCTATTAAGTGAAGTGCAGGCTGTTAGGTCATGAACACCCGAAATGCGAAACGGCCTTTATTACATTACCACTTTTTTATAATTATGCACAAATAGTAAACAAAACTATAATAATAACAACAAGAAGACGTATATAAAGACGTTAAAAATATGTTAACTTTCCTCTGGATCTTTAAAGAAAAAAAATCACAACATTTTTTCCATTGATGGTTCTGCAAGCTGAGAAGATTCCTGACCTTTTTGCTTTTATTTATTTATTTATTTTCCTATTAATTTATTTATTTTAAACCATTTTATTATTCAATCTGTCAAAATTTAAGAATAACACCAGTCATACTTCCCTTATTGGTCGTCTAACAAGTCCCGCCTTGTCTTAGAACCTATAAGCCTTCTGATTGGATAGTGAGCTAGTTTTAGCCAATCAGAGTGCGCGAGGCGGGTGTAAGCGAAATAAAAATAATAACGCTTCACTTCCAGCTGTACGGTCGCTGGGCGACGTGGACGGCACGTCAAACTGTTAGCACGGGATGTTAGCTAATAAGCTAAGCTGGCTAGTGGATATTAGTGTGAATGCGCTGTCCTCGTATCTAAAAATTTTTATTTCGACACGATAAGCTGCTGAAAAAGGATATTTCTAACAAGAGCTGTCATAGCCGCCATTTTGTAGGTAAGTTAAGGCCGAATTAACGCTTAGACACTAATTTAGCCGTCTTGCTAGGTAGATATGCTAACTTTGAATCTGCGTAGACGGCAGCCGGGTTAGCTGGTGCTAGGTATAGCTGTGTAAGCTAAGTCTATGCGATAGCACGGCATTCTTTCATATATATATATATATATATATAATATAATTGTAATATAACTAGGTAGCTGTCACGGTCACTATCAATACTTGGCTTGAAAGTAAGTTTTTTTTTTTTAAATTAAAATGACTTCCTGGATGAAAAGTGTCACTTTGTATGGTTTCAGCTAAAACGCGAATTTGTTTCGCATTATTTGGGTAGATTTAGTCTTTAATACCTGGTTAGAATATGGTGGTTTAATAGTGCACCATCATGATACAGGACATTTTCGAGCTAGTCAGCTTCAGTTATTAACTAGTTATTACGTCACTACGACGCTTGTGCGTTCTCGATTCTGATTGGTTGACTTATTTACTCATATATTCACACAGGTGCTGGTCATATAATTAGAATATGCTCAAAAAGTTGATTTATTTCAGTAATTCCATTCAAAAAGTGAAACTAGTATAATGTATACATTCATTACACACAGACTGATAATATTTCAAGTGCTCATTCCTTTTAATTTTGATGATTATAACTGACACCTAATGAAAACCCCAAAATCAGTATCCCAGAAAATTAGCTGTCCAAAAGACAACCATTGACACCTTGCACAAGGAGGGCAAGACACAAAAGGTCATTGCTAAAGAGGCTGGCTGAGATCTGTGTCCAAGCACATTAATAGAGAGGCGAAGGGAAGGAAAAGATGGACAGTGTTGATGTATGTCTTCTGCTTTGCATAATAAAGCCTTAACTTGCATCTGTGGATGCAGCGGCGAATGGTGTCGACTAACCAAGGTTTACTAAAGTATTTACAGACTCATGATGGTTTTTATCATGCACATTCAGAAGTGGTTTTCGGCCTTGCTCTTTACATTGCTATTAGTTCTAAATCGCCCCGTCCCAACTTTTTTGGAACGTGTTGCATTCCTCAATTTCAAAATAAACGTTTACCTTCAAAAAACTATGCCGTTGGTTAGATAAAATATCAAATAACTTAAGTTATGTTTTTTGTTTAAATAAGTCAAAGTACATTTACAAAATCATTTGTTTTTATTAGCATGTTCCATACTGTATTTGAATTTCATACATGTCACGTTAAGTAAACTACCTGTGGTGTATTTTTATAATTTATAATATTAGTATGTGTTTTTGGCAGTGAGAGTAAAATCTGCCTTTAAAAACATATAATTTGAAGTGTTGTGAATAAAAAAAATTAAATCTCAGAAATATAGTTTTGATGGAAATCAGGTCAAAGCCAATCCCATTCATCTACCACATTGTGTGGAGTCGAAATGGAAGATATGAAGTGGAATGATGTAAAGTGCATTCTAAAATGTTTTACTTTGGACATCGATAAATGGCTAATGCTGCATTCGAAGCAGGAAGTTTGAGCATTTTTTACATTTTTCTTCTGTGCATTCGAGCTACAATGTATGGAGGAAACCCTGTACGCCTCAGCTTTTCTTTTATTACCTAGCCAGGTAAAAAACACCAAACTCGTCTGTTTATTCAGACCAGGATGGAAGGTGCGGACGTGCTGAACAAACAGTCGCTCCTGTTACGCCCTTCCTTTGTTATTTTTCCTCAGCCAAACCATTGTGTGTGTGTTTTAAGGGGTGTGTGCTGAGATGCTCACCTGTCTCCGTTAAAGAATAACTCCTAGGATTGAAAAGTTCAGGTTTAAAGGAGCCGGTATGTGGTGTAGAAGTCGCTGTGTGCGGTTGCAGTGAGTTCTTCATGACTTTATTATTTAATATGAGTGGAATGACTGTGTAGTAGGCGCACAGTGGCTTCGTGGTTAGCACGTTCGCCTCACACCTCCAAGGTCCGGGGTTAAAGTCCCGCCGGGGCCGTGTGTGTGCTGAGTTTGCATGTTCTCCCTGTGTGACGGGGGTTTCCTCCGGTACTCCGGTTTCCTCCCCCAGTACAAAGACATGCATGTTAGGCTGATTGGCGTGTCTAAAGTGTCCGTAGTGTATGAATGGGTGTGTATGTGATTGTGCCCTGCGATGGACTGGCACCCTGTCCAGGGTGTACCCCGCCTTGTGCCCGATGCTCCCTGGGATAGGCTCCAGGTTCCCCTGTGACCCTGAAACGGAGTAAGCGGTTGAAGATGGATGGATGGATGGATGGACTGTGTAGTAGCTTTTTTTATGACATGATCACATGTGCAGCAATTTCAGCAAGATGGCAGTCACATGGCCGTCGCCTGTAAAACGTGTGAAATTATGTGAAGAGCATGTTACATTACAGTTTACACTAAAAGGATCATCAGCTGTTTTGCTTAATACTGAAATCATGATCGCTGTTCTGTCCGTCTCGCTGTCTCTGTCTTGCTGTGTCTGTCCGTCCTTCTCGCTGTCTGTCTGTCTGTCTGTCCGTCCTTCTCGCTGTCTGTCTGTCTGTCTGTCCGTCCTTCTCGCTGTCTGTCTGTCTGTCTCGTCCGTCTCGCTGTCTGTCTGTCTGTCCGTCCGTCTCGCTGTCGGTCTGGCCGTCCGTCTCGCTGTCTGTCTGTCTGCCTCTCTGTCCGCCTCTCGCCTGTGAGCTTATCTGTTTGTTCACCTTTGTCTGCTTGTTTCAACACATTGTTTCCATAGTAACAACTCATCCTGGACAGTTTTCTGTACAGACATGTTTTAATATTTATGGAAGGTGTCTCCAGTGTCAGCACTTTGTAACAGCAGGTTTTCTGAAATGGGAAAGTCTTCAGGACAGAGTAGTTTACGTGTTTCAGTACAGAGGATCATTAAATGCGTCTATAAACAAAAAGTACAATGTGTCGTTCTTTAATAAATGAAACATGGTTGCAGTGGCATAAAAGGAATAAAGCCCTTCAGAACATGCTGTTATTTGGCAATAATCCATTTCCACCAAGAATCTTTCTTTATTTTTTTCCCCCTTTTTATTTTACTTCCTGATTAACCAGGTCACAAAGTTGGTGGTTAAGTGAGGGGGGACGACAACATGGAGGACGAATGAGTCTGGTTAGTGAGCAAAATATAAAGAGGTTTAAGACCTGCTGAATCGAAAAGAAGTCATTGGCAGTTTTCCAACATTTTGGTTCTCAGTATGACAAAATAACGACTTCTCGATTTTCAGTCCGTGATTATTATGTAACGAGTGACCTTTAGTTGCCGCTGCAGCATCGCTAATCTTTATTTCCTCTGTCTTGCTGTTGAGATGGTTAGCTGGGGTTAGCTCGGACTCTGTCTCTGTGGTTCCGTGCGAGTGTCATGTGAGCTGATATTCAGCGTATGTTATTTCTTTTGGATTTTGTGGAAGATCTGTCTTAAAGCGAAGTGTTGCTAATTCGAGTTAACACTGAATGTTTACGTGTGTGATTTTTTTTTTTTTTTTTTTTTTTTTTTTTACGAGAACTGTTTCATAAACAGTTGTCAATACGGCCTTTTCATAACATGATACTAGCGTGGCCTGTTTTTCCTGTCATTTGCAGCGAGTTTTATTGAGTTGGAACATGTTCAGGAGTCCCCGTCACTGTCGAGGTTCTCGCTTCTTCCTGACTCGTACAGAAAGTTTTTGTTCACATTCCTTCATCTCAAAAGGAAACAAGCCCGTTAATATTGAGTGTTTGTGTCAGGCGGGTCATTAATATACTGAATAAACAGGGTTAGACAATTCAGCTTTATATAATCCACTCCCTCTTCCATAGTCAAGTTTTGTATTTTCTACTGTATTTATTTTGCAGTTCTATAAACCAGGGGTCTTCAACGTTTTCCAGGCCAAGGACCCCCAAACTGATGGCGAGATGGAGCAGGGACCCCCTAATTATATATATTGTATGAAATTGTGTTATATCAAACTGGTACCAAAACTTTCGCGACCCCCATGCAGTACCTCCGCGGACCCCACACCACTGCAGAATCCTCAAATCTGATGGGTCAGTGGGTGGTGATTTTAATGTTCTATAATGGCAGCTCTGATGAAGGCAAATCGCAGGTTTATGTGAACACGCTACTCGCTCTTTTTAGATTTTAAAATTGATCCTGAATGAAAACATAACACACTCAAAGTAAAATATTAATAATTTTATTACAAAAATAACCGGTACTGACTTTGAATGGAGTCTCCAGTGTGAGCGCTGTGTAAGCAATCAGGAGGGGAATTTTTGTTCTGTGTTTTTGTTGTTAATGTTTTTATTTTTTAATGTTTTTTTTTGTGGATGTTCCACATCATGAAAAGTAACTATGTGGATAAAACAAGTTGAATGTAATCCTTTAACGAATAAAAATAAATATCTATCATAATTGTAGGCAAATTGATGTGGTGTGTAAACCACCTCAGGATGTTCCATTACAGTATGATAAAAATAATTTCAGGGTGGTAACAGTAACTCTGCTTAATTACGCCACCTTGTGGTTTGATTATTTTCCTGTAGCAGCACACCCCCAAGGTGATTGTTTTTCATTCCTTACGTACTGTGTGATTAAGTCAGATATCTGTTAAGTGTAGCTTGTAATATATGCTTTTGTTTCTGCAGGTTTTGCAGTGAGGTGATGAGGCTCTGAGGACGTGTGTGTGTGTGTGTGTGTTTTGGGGAGATGGGTGCCAACACCAGCCAGGTGGGTGACCTGGCAGAGAGTCAGAGCATCCGCACTCTGATTGGTCCCGAGCCCATTTCGGAGAACGAGCCCTTCTGGAACCAGCTCATCTCGTTCACCTTCACCAGCCCCTCCTGCAGGTGAGCACAACATGCACATGCACACACATCAGTTTTATAGCACACAGCTTCCGGATTATTCCAGAATCACTGTATATTTCCCAGTATTCAAGACAAATGTGTCTTAAAATGTAGAATATGTGCCAGAAAGAGAATTATTTTGGTACACGTGTAAGCTAATTCTGAAGGAATGAATAAAGGCCAGCCGGATTGTAGTCCGACCCCCCCCCTTCACTTGTCATTTATGTTTACTGTAAATTCATGTCCTACAGATGACCTGAAAATAAAACATGGCATGTTTAAACATTTCTGAAGTTGCACGAGTTGAGGTGATGTACATTTTCCCTTCAATAACATTTTCTTAGCCTTCATCTGGCTCTCAGTGGGAGCACGCATCGCGTCATTTCCTCGCTCACTGAGCTCCGTCTGTGTCTGCAGTAGTTTCTGTCTCTCTCTGTCTCTTACTGGTTTCCAGTCATTCACTCAGGACTGAGACGTAGGGCAGAGGAGGTCAGGGTACGCTGTGCAGCTGTCAGAGCTGTCATAGGAAAAGAGTCGAACCCTCTGTTTTAGCAGCTGTTCTTACCAAACACCCAGATTCCTGCCACTCTCCGGATCTTCAAAAGTGCGCACATCTGGGTTATGACTTGGCAAACTTGTTTGGGCATACGAATGCTAAACAGGCAAGGGGCAGTTTCCCTGTTAAACACACTTGCGTACCATGTGACAGTGTTTAGAATCGACTACGAGTGTCCATTCACCTGCCTTCTGAGCTCATCTGGCAGGAGCCATGGACGACGCGGAGGACGGGGACGAGCCACTAGACCACTTTATTACATCATGATCTGGACTGGAGACGAGACCACAACGCTTTTCTGAATCTTGGGTAGCAAAAGTGGAACCAAGGTTTTCATCAGAAGGTTCAGAGTTTGAACTCCGATGCTCCGATCTCATTTTGTGTGAGAAAAATTTCACACACGGTTGGGATCTATAAATTAGGCGTGTAACAGTTCATCGGAACATGATGTGTCACGATGCTATAATGCTATGGAATTAAATTTGTGCCAAAAGTATTTTGCATAACTTTTCAAGACATGAATAAAAATATATAACGAGAAAGAATAAAAACTCTGAAAGGCAGAATTGGAACCTGGTCTTCAAATAAACAGCTTTCTTTATCAGTTTTCTAAGCTTCCTTCTCGCTAATTGTGGTTTATGAACGCGTTGTTGGAGTTTACATTACGTCCTCCATTCCGGCAAAAAATCTCTTGTGTGGGCGGGGCTTAACAGTGCTCTACTCTCATTGGCTGGCGAGATTTGGATCTACAGCTCGAGTGTGCCGCTCCTGAGAGCTCATGTTGAAAAAAATAGTTGTATGAGACGACCCAAACCTCAGATATTACTTAAGAACGAATCCACTGAGTAAGTTAGTGAGTCATTTCCACTACAAAGTACAAAAACTAGAACTACACAGAGAACCGTATCCAGAACGCTATCCAAAATTCACACCACTGAACTCTCTACTTCCAGGTCAAGGAATTGTCTGTCCAAATCTCACTAGCCAATGAGACTAGAGCACTGTTAAGCCCTGCCCACAGGAAGGGTTTGTGCCAGAACGGAGAACGTAAAGTTGCGGAACGGAAATCAGCATTCTGTTAATTATGAATGCTTTAGTAAGCACTTCATACTGGCCGGCCGTTCTGGAGCCTATCCCAGACCTACCTCCATTAACCACCACTAACACACTCATTTGTAACTAGGGACAATTTATTATAACCAAGCTACCTACTGGTATGTTTTTGTGACGTGGGAGGAAACGGGCAAGAACATGCACTCGCGCACACAATATCTCAGGAGTGAAACTTTAAATTTTTTTCTGTACGTGTGTCTTCTTGAGGCAGAAAATGGCTTGCGCTAATTTAATACCCACCCTTCAACATTCTTCATTTGCATGCAGTTGCTGAACCACAAGTGACTTTCAGGCTCCAGTAAACCACACAGCGGGTGTTCAGGTTTTTTTAATTAAAAAAAAAATAATTTAGTTTCAGAGGGTGGTGATTTTAATGTTCTATAATGGCAGCTCTGATTAAGGCAAATCGCAGGTTTATGAGAACACGCTACTCGCTCTCCATTATCATTTCTGTAGCACAGGGGGATACGTTGATATAGTGAACAGAGTTTGGCCGTTAGGGGATTTTACTGATAACTGAACGAAAACATAATACTCAACGTCTGTGTTTTTGTTGTTAATGTTTTTATTTTTTAATGTTTTTTTTTTGTGGATGTTCCACATCATGAAAAGTAACTATGTGGATAAAACAAGTTGAATGTAATCCTTTAACGAATAAAAATAAATATCTATCATAATTGTAGGCAAATTGATGTGGTGTGTAAACCACCTCAGGATGTTCCATTACAGTATGATAAGAATAACAATGAGTATTCAGGTTTTTGATTTAAAACATTTTTTTAATTTACGTGCATTTACTCCACCCTGCCTTTTGTACCTTTGTGGAGAAATGCAACAAAGCGCATAACGATTCTGATGAAAACGTAAAACATGCGTGTGTTCTCAAAACAAAAGACGCTGTTTGTAATACAACACGCTTCTACAATTTCTACACCTAAATCGGGTCCTGAATATAGAAACACTTCAACACTCTCCATTTGGTATAAAGTGCATCGCATAAATATTTACACCCCAACCCCTGTCTTTAACTTTTCCACATGTTTAATGTTCTGACCCGGAAGTGAAATTGATTGAATTAGTTACATGTCAGGAATCTTCACAAAATAGCGCATGACATTGAAGTGAGGGTTAAACATCTATGTAGTCTGCATAATAAGTTACTTAAAAAGCTTGACTGCATAAGTATTCACCCCCTCTTCGGTATGAAATGAGTTCTGCTGCAACTTCCAATCAAAATGGACATTCGAATCTTGTTCTCCGTGCGATCGTAGCCATAAATATCGGAGGGGAGAGATTTATTGGAGGGGGATGTGAGAAATATATCCTGAATTCTGATCTCTGAAATCTTTTCTGCTTCCTGTTTCAGTGCCGACGCGAAGCTCTTGGAAGAGGCAGTCATACCCCTTGCCAAAACTTTAAGTAGGTCCCATGTTGTTTTCTTCATCGGCTTGTTTCTGTACGCGTAGGGCTGGGAGCGATATGACCGTGTAATATCGATATTGCGATTAATTACGTCATCGAACACTATTGAGATATCGTGATTTTACAATAAATCAATATATTTCATGACAAATTTTTCCTCCATTTCCTCCATTTCATTGTTAAATGTTTTAGTTTTTTATAAATAAAAAAATATTTTTACAATTGTTGTATGCATTATTATAGGTAATGTTGTTTTTCATTTTCAGAGGAATATGTGCTGTTCTTTATGTACAGTTGAAGTTTCAAATAACTTTAGTCAGCTACTTATTCAGTGAAATATTTTATTTATGATTTTATTTGTAAAATTCTGTTTCTTTTAGTCAAGAACAATCCGAGATCGGGGAACTTCGGCGCTTTGCTGAGAGTGTTCCTGGGAAGAACCAAAGAGCTGAAGATCTCCACCGAATGCCAAGAGTGAGTACAGATCCAGATTGATTGACTCTGTAGAGGTGCATCTATTTTTAGATTTACTTTTTTGTTTTGGGCCAGTAATCCGCTCATCGGCTCATTCTCAAGAGAAAATAATTGTGTACATGATGAACTCCTTCTGTCTTTCTGCAGTCAGCTGTTCATCTGGCAGGCCCATAATGCCCTGTTCCTGGTGCGCTGCTTACTCAAAGTCTTCATCAGAGAGATGAGTGAGGAAGAGCTGCACTTACAGCTCACCTACCACACGAGGGAGCCAGGATCCTGCGGTACCGCATACACTCACACAAGATCATTCAGTGAATTTATAGACAGCTTTGTTGGAAAAGTAAAGGTATTTATGGCCTAGTTTGTGTTGACGTGTTGTAGGTTATGCGTTTGTGTATCCTTTTATTGATTTATTTTTTTAATGTATTGCAATTTTAAAAAACTTTATGGTTATGGTGGGGTGGCGGTGCGTTTACGGGAGGGTGGCGTCGCGTTTACGGTGGGGTAGCGACGCGTTTACGGGAGGGTGGCGGCGTGTTAATGGTGGGGTAGCGGAACGTTTACAGGAGTGTGGCGGCACGTTAATGGTGAGTTATTATTATCTTTTGCTCTTAGCACATGAAGGACTGCATATCAAGAAGAAATAAGTAGAATCAGTGTGTAAAATTAGTGGCTTAAAGATATTTTAAAATGTAGTCATTTTATTGTGAGGACACAATGTTCATTTAATTCTGCATCTGTGTTTTTCAGACATGAGCAGTGAGGATCTAATAGAGGAACTGATCTGTAACTTAGTTCATCTTATTGTGGAGGTGCCTCTCCTGTGAGTGACTGCTCTGAGTTTTTGTTTATTTTCTTTTTTTAGACATTTGTATTTTGTGTGAGTGTGTGTGTGTGTGTGTGTCGTGATATGCCATGAGGATTTATCACCTAATGAGTAATGTGTATGGTTCCAGTTTGTGGCATTCCGGGTACACACACTGTCTCGCACTCATGTGTGAAGGTCAGTGAATAAGTGTATCCTGAGTCACCCTGTCAGTCTGCCCTGTACACTGTTTTATTGTTGTTGTTGTTTTTGTAAGTAGCTATTGTTGAAGTTTCATTTTAACTTGGAGTCCACTAAATTTTTGAAATAAACATTATATCATTTTTCAGTAACACGAGTATAACATATTTATTTACAAACAGGAAAGCAGGACATATAAAAAAACCCTAATATTTGCTCCAATGCAGATGCTCAGTAATTGGTGCCGCCTTACCAAATTGTTCTTCCCCATTTTTATCCGTAATTCGATAATTTTGAGGATAATGGCGAACACGCACTTCCTTTGAGACAGGTGAAGTCGGCCTGGAACATGCCGGAACACATCTTTTCCACCATGCTGTCATAGGGCAGTGTAACACACTCTGAGGCAACAACTATCTGCCCTTTTCCTCATACATGAGCTCACAGAGGCTCATGATTGGCCAGTGTCTCTGTGACTGACTGACAGTGGAGCGAGAGAGAGTGAGAGTATGCCCCTCCCACCCTGAGACAGAGTAAATGTGTTTTTGGCACGCTCTCCGCACACGGCTCGCGTGAAGGCTGTCGTACATCACTCTGACCCTCCGCTGACACCGTGTGTGTGTGTGTGTGTGTGATTTTATATATATTAATATCATTAGTTTTAAGGGGGATGAAATGGATCCACTTGTTCCGCTTTGTGTACGAGGAAGTATGTAGATCCTGTCCTGTGTCCTGCTTTCGTCCATCTCCTGCATGATTGGAAAGTGTCTCTGATCTTCTGTGTGTATGTGGAATGTTCCAGAATGTCCTTGTCCTGTCTCCACTTCATGTCTACTACGTTACACTAAGATGAGATCCTTTAATGATGATCATGATGACTGGTCTGCTGTTCAAGCGTGAAAATTGTGTGTGTGTCTTTGCGCCTCTCTCTCTTTCTCTCTGTGTTTTTTTGTCTCTCATTTTTGTCTGTCTCTTTCTCTCTCTGTGTGGGTGTCTCTCTCTCTCTCTTTCTGTCTGTGTCTCTCTTTTTGTCCCTCTCTCTCTCTGATTCTTTGCCAGTGTCTTCGTCCCTCCGTGTCTCTCTCTTTTGTCTGTCACTCTTTCTCCCTTGCTCTGTTTTTCTGTCTCTCTCCCTCTCTTTTTGTCTGTGTCTCTCTTTGTATCTTTCTTTTGTCTCTGTGTGTGGGTCTCTCTCTCTCTCTCCATGTCTCTTTTTGTCTGTCTCTGATTCTTTGTCCCTCTGTGTATATCTTCCTTTGTCTCTGTGTGTCTCTCTTTGTCAATGTCTGCTTGTATGTGTCTGTGTCTCTTAGTGTCTGTATGTATGTCTTTCTTTGTCTGTGACTGTGTGTGTGAGAGCGAGAGAGAGCGAGTGAGCGAGAGAGAGAGAATGTGAGTGAGTGTCCCAAAGTTACAGCAGTGATTTTTGTATTCTCCACGCAGACTAGTACAGAACAGTTTTGTCAGTAAATATTGCACATGTGGTGGCGTGAGCCTGAGTGTTTTTTAAAGATCCTGTCAGCGCCTCTGCTGTGTTTTTATTAAATACAAAGAGTGGGACTAATAGATGAGATTTGGCGATGGGGTGATTCAGGCAGTTACAGCCTTTAAAAATGAAACACATTTGTATTATTATTATTTTTTTTTATTGCCCGATGCCGGCAGCCATGATTGGAATGTGTTTTATTTACTCTGGCTCCTGCGTATGGAAGTCCACTACACCGAGCCACTCCATTGTTAAAGCGCGACAGAATGTTGTTATTTTCAGTCCCTCTTTGTGGACATTTTTGCTGATTTCCTAGCTACGTGCTCTGCGAAAAAATCTTGGGCCACGTTCAAAGGTTCGAAGTGTTCTAAACGCAAGATGTGTTGGTTGTCCGTTCTGGCACAGGTTGTTGCGCAGCTTCCTCTTGTTCTGTAGATGGAGATTCTGTTGCTGAGGAGGAGGTGCTGAGGGAATGTTTTCAGAATATTGACTCATTTCATTATGCGTTATGTGCTTTTGAAAAATGTTTTGGGTCGGGGGAAGCTGGGTCGGGGGAAGCTGCTTTTTATGATGATGATGATGATGATGATTTATTATTATTATTTAAACTCTCATTTTCTCTCCTAACTTTTTTGCTGAAAATTCCCACCCTTTAACCATCTCCTCAATATTACCCGACAGCTACCAGAGTGCTTCCTCAGAGACTAGAACTAGCCAAGTGCATCTTTTCGAACTGCTACTCATGCTGCATCACAGGGCACAGAGCTCTATCGGCACTCTTCCACATGCAGGACCTCACACATGCCTGTGATTGGCTAGTGTCGCTGTGACAGGAGAGCTAGAATATGCCCCTCCCACTCCAAATTTAGAGATCGCAGCCAATTTTTTGCTTCCTTGGCTCTCAACCTCTGTTCTGTTCCAAGGACTGAGGAGGAGCTCACAGAGTGAATATCTGTTGATTTTACAATATGTTGATTCTTAAATACTTCGATGTCACAACGTAACTAATACGAACAATGTGTATATTTTTGAAACATCCACCATCAGCTAAAACAAACCTAAATCTAGTTATCTGATACTAGCTAGGACTAGTAAGAGTGTTGTTATGGAAAAAAACATCCCTGTTCGCACACTGTAACTATAACAACACAAAATTTGTTTCGTCTATATAGTTCTATACAAATATTCAACCAAATGCAGCTCGTAAGGCTTTTAACGATCTCATTGTGTCTTCAGTTTTTCCTCTCGCACTAAGCCACTCTCATTCGATTGTTCGTTTTGTTAAATACTCTCTCAGTCTGTGTTTGGAAAACCTGGCCCTCGTAGTCAACATTAACCGTTCATTCGGCGTAAATATTTTGCACTATAAACGCGAAGCCATATGTGTCAGCAGGCCCTCGTGAGGACATTCTCGCTGACTCGATGGTAATTAAATTCTGGAGTCCCGCAAAATCATTAAGTGGTTAATTTGACTCCTTAAACTCTGTGCTAATTGTCAATTAAAGTAATAAAATGAGCGCTCTGGAGAGTAAGCAGGCAGGAGAAACGTGAAATCGCACAGTGGATTTTTTTGACTTCGAAAATGCCGGAAGATGTTTGAACGATTATGTATATGACGCTTATTTTCAAGCCACGTACTTTTCAACTAGCCCTGCTCCATCTCGGAGTTGTCTTCTCCGTAAGATGGGACACTACGGGACATGCTGTTATAGCAAAATGATCAACTTTGTGCTGGTAACAGTGACTTTCAGCATTTAGTCATTGATTGATGATTTTCCTATAACCGCACGCTCCCAAGGGTTTTATACTTTGCATAATGTACTGCATGTGCACATAGAGTTGGTGTAAACTGGCATCTCTGTATAAATTGCCAGCAGTAGCAGCAGTCTTCCGTGTGTGTAAAAGGTGTTTGTGCAAAGTGGAAGTGAAGCTGGTGCGGCTAGGGAAGGAAACTGCGAACAATGTGCGAGAGCTTCAAGTGAGCGTACTGCAGGGGTCAGAGAGTTCGCTTCATCATGAGTGCAGTAAGCTACAGGCCTCGACAACTAAACGACTGCATATGAATTATGCTCAGCATGAGTGATGTGAATGAACTCTGCTCGCTAGCGCACATTAGCGCACATTAACACCCTATTTTCCAATTTGCCTAAAAGGTGTTGCCCCTCTACACTTCATTTATCAGCAATGCTTAACTCTAATAGAGTTGTAACTAATTAACTCTGAACCGCATTGTAGCTCGGAGCTCTTTATTTTTCAAATTTTTTTAAATGTGAATGTGAGCTGTGTTCATGATGATGAATAGCATCATGCAGACTTTTCAGACTTATTATTTCCTTCTTCTTTCTCCTGTTCTTTTAGGGACATCACTTACAACATCCTGTTCGAGGCAGTGACCACCCTTCTGGTTCTGTTGTCCTATCAGCTGTTCCATAAGGACATTCTGAGGGAGGGGCGTATCTATCAGTGCCTCACCAGGGGGCGATGGTGAGTGTGTGAACTGAATATTTATTTGGAATTGCAAAATGAATGGTCATTTGGCTGCTCGAATGAGGAACGAAACACTTCATGTGCTGATCTAGGAAAATAATCAGTGACCGTGTGATATGAAGAGTGATCACACTAAAGTTGATCATTTTCCAATAAACATAACATCCTGGTGCCTTTTATTCCTCTTCCACCACAAAAATTTGACCGATGCTCCCAACACCATGCTTCATTTATTAAAATCGTTTTTTATAGCTGCGTATTTAACGTTCTAGAACTTCTATACAAGGTGCTGTTCCTGTTGATTATGTTATATCTGCTGTAATTCCTCATTCCCGTACCAGCCTCACTGTTTTTCGTGCAAAGAAGACAAAACGACGAAGCTTTGTCATGTTGCCAAGGAAACCGTACAGCCTTCCGTGTCGGAAAATGTAAAGAAGAGGTTTAACTACGATTGTTAGAAAGTACCAACACTGGAGACTCCTTCTAGAAATGCTGAATAAACATCTCCTCCTTGCTGTATCGGCAGTTTTTAATCTATGGATGCGAAGTTTTTGTTCTACAAGTCGCTACAAGTTGCGTTCATTTCTGTGCTTGCAAAATCGGGCAACCTCCGCAATATTTGGTGGTGCTGAAATGTTTTCTCAATTACCGCGGATTCAGGCCAATTCAAGTACAAAGTCTTCACAAGTTGCATCGCAAATTTTGCAGCAACAATCATAAAAAAAAAACAAAAACACCACTTCCAAATCCTGTACAGACTGACTAGGAACGATTACATGCTCGAATGAGTGCATTTAATTTAAACCTCACACACGGAACTGCTGTCAGAGCTGCTTGTTAAAGAAAATGAAATGCCACCTTCAGACCAATCAGAACGGAGAATTCGGCTACAGAATTCAGTCAGTCAAACCCGAAACGTCTGCGCTAATAAGACCAGCGAATAGAAGCCGAGCCATTGTGAACTCCTCTGTTACGTCTAGTTAGTGTCCAGCAAGTTTACTTTCACGTGGATAACCTTGCCGTTGGCCTTTATGGCGCGAAACGTCAAAACCATACCGTCTCATTTCCTATGCCTAATTACTGTCTGGGGCAGACGGCCATTGACAGCATCCTGCCGTTCAGAATGGAAATTAGTGGCTTCATTAATTCAGCAGCTGTTCCCCTCTTTAAGTTCATCCACGGGTCTCATTAGCATCGTCATATTGGCCTTGAAGTTCACCTCCCAGAGCTCAGTCAGCAAAGTGGAGCTGGAGTTGTTGTTATTTGGCTGCGGTACTTTGCTTGGTTTGGTTTTGGGTGCAGTAGCGGGGCTGCGTACTGTACTGCTTTACAGCAACCCCACGCTTCAGCCTCGCTTCGAAACGTGACCTTTTACTGGAGTGTCCAAAGGTGACATTGTTAGTTATTTGCGTCAGCTGTTTCAGGTCTGGCACGTTTCGTATCGGTTATCGAGCTTTAATCCTATTGTTCTGTCATCTCTTAGGCAAGACTTTTTCGTCTTTCGATTTTCTAACAAGCCGGCGTGTCCAATCCTGCAAAACTGACCTTTTTATTTCAGGAGCTGAAACTCGAACTGCTCGCACCATATTGGTTTGTGCGCCACTGCTTTCCCTCGGCGGCCGTCTTTTCCAGACCCGGATCAGGATACCCACGGCTTTCTCAGAATCCGTTCCCACGTTAGGAGAAAAGCAGCCTGCCAAGATCCGAGCTCTCAACTAGAGTAAGCCAGTTCTACTCCGGTGGCCTGCAACAGGACGCGATTGGGTTTAACGTAAGCTCGGGGGGGGGGTTTAGGAGAGGACAGGAGATACTGGAGCGAGAACACTGAGACCTAGCAGCTTGGCTTCGGTGTGTGCGTTGTGTAACTGTGAGAGCTGTGTAGTCAGCATGACTGGCGTGTTTTGAAGTGGTGTAATGGTCTGTGCCGGGTTGACTTTGTTTTTCTAGTCGCTTTGTTTTCCTTGTTGCGTTATTGCTGGGACGTGAGCCAGGGCATGCGGGAAAGATCGTTAACCCTGCAACACAATCACACACTTGCATATTTACTTATTAACACGTACACTTTTTTTATGATTATATACACTGTCAGATATTGAGCTTTTGTTTGGTTGTGGCCCTCATGTAAGGTTTAGTCTAAGGTGTCTCAATAACATGCTTCTACCATCAAGAGTAAGGTGGTGCTTTCTGTCACATCTTTAGACCGGTGTTATGTTATTCCAAATAATTTTCCAATTATTATTTTTTTTCCTTCTTTGTCACTCTTCCGTGAAGTCCTTGAAGATTATTGAGGTGCGAAGATCATCTTAAACAGCAGCCTTGGCATTCTGCAGATCGTTCAGAGTGACTGATGAATCTCAGTGAATGTAACGCTCATTAAGCTTTCAAGTTCACTGATTAAGTTAAAGCGACTTGCATGTTTCACTTCTTTACGACGGACTCGGACTGAGTTACGCCGTACGTTCAGCGGCTCGGAGATGATCTTCCCAGGTTTCCAGTGCTTCTCAGTACATTTGGTGACACAGCACATTTCCTCACCAACCTCCTATTTCTTTCTCTTGAAGTTGATGAGAGGAAAAAAATGCATCTTGTCATGTTAACGGGGTGGAACAAAAAAAGCATGAAGATCTGATTGCCTGCCAAAGCTTTACCTTTGACACTGGAGACTCCTTTAAAAAGAATAATAATAAACTGACATGCGTTCTTTAAATCCGTTTGATCATAGGTTGCTGCTATAGAAATGAGAACGAGCGAATTAATAATATAAAGCTGTGATTTGGCTTTGCCTGTCAGAGGGGCCGTTATGGAACGTTAAACAAGTTCCTTGTATAGAAACACGCTTTCCCCAGACAGCCGAGATTTATTCACACCGCTGCTATTAATGTAACTCCAAGTGTGATTCGGAATTGTCAAATAATCCAAGCTCCTAACTTGTCTTGTGTGGGTTTTTTTTTATTTATTTTTAAATCTTTTTTTTCTTCTCTCTGTAGTCTGAATCTGACGAGTCGCTTGGTGAAAACTCTGCTGTATAACTTTGTGCGGCAGGAGAAATGTCCTCCAACTGCAGCCCACCTCTTCCAGCCACAGGCAGGTCTGCTGTACGGCCTGGCCTCGGGGGTGGCCAGTGAGTATCTCTCTCTCTCTCACTCACTCACTCACTCACTCACTCACTCACTCACTCACTCATGTGAGGTCACTCGCACTCTTATCTCAAGGGAGCTGTTCAGTAGCCAGGAGATTTTGGGAGTAACACACACGCACTCATACTCATTAAATGGAGACGGCTGATGTTTGGTGCTACTGGCTGTAATGTAAAATAAATTGGTGTGTGTGTGTGTGAACACGTGAGTCTGGAAGGGTACTTGAGGAGGATGTGTGTGTGTGAGAGAGAGAGAGAGTGTCAGACATAGACCCTGGAAGGAAGATGAACGTTGTTATTTACTGTATATTTTTGGTCACATAATTCATTTCACTTTTATTTACCATAATTCTTTTTAGAACACGTGTGATGTAATCAGACCAGGATGTTCATCTGGCTTTCCTTTAGTGACTTGTTAAACGATTCACACGAGACAAATTTGTCTGTCGGTGGAGAGGGGTGTGATGAAGCGCCTGTCACATGACAAACTTTTTTTTTTTTTTTTTCCTTAACAATTTTTATTGATTCTCGTACACTTTTCAGAATACAACAAGATATATCAATACAGAATCAACATTTTTTTTTTTTTTTTTTAACCCCGATAACAGTTTACATATGATCAATTTACTTATGATTCATGTACATGTGATTTAATTACATATGATTCATTTTCATAAATCCATACAGAATCTTTTAACCCAAGTAACATACCTTCCACAAGATTTATATATGATTCATTTATATGTCATTTTACATGTGGTTCATTTACACATGATTTATCCCCCCCTGCCCCATAACCCCGGCTACACTAACTATTGCTGGTTGTATAGATAATATAAAACCCAACAACAGGCATAAGACTCAAGGACAATATAACCTATGATTTTTAATCAACAGTGAGTCTCCTGTAAAAATACTATATCGGAGCCTTTAAAAGTCTCAAACATACAAAAACCTTAGATCTCTTAACAGGATTACCCACATCTATGATGCTCCAACTAACAAATCTCAAAAGGCGTGCCTGTCCTAG
>JAFFST010001102.1:19707-31055 GCA_022414735.1 Noturus placidus | reverse complement strand
CCCCCCCCAAAAAAAAAAAAAAAAAACTAATACTACTAGAAAAAGTACAGGTTATAGAGGCAGTTGACATAACACCTATTGCTAACCTGACAGTGTTGAGACGGAAACACATGAATAATTTTTTTCCCACGGCAATACATTAATAATAATAATGTTGTAAAAGCAGCAGGTGGCCAATATAAAAAAAATAAATAAATCTAAATGTGTCACAATTCAAACGAACAGATTTATCATGCATCCCCTAACCTGGATCGAATCGTGAGCTCCCTGGAGATTCCCGCTCCTTAAATAGATGTTCTAGTTGTTTGTACTTGGAAGGAGAAAGAGACTGCTGGATGACTCGGAATGAAATTTTTTATTTATTTTTTTTGGTACCGCTATGTACGTCTGAGTAAAATCCGCATTTCTCACACCGAGAGCCAAAAGCGCCGCTCATCCGATCAGCCGCACAGATGTCTGGGTCAGCCTCTTGCATCTGACCTGAATTCCCTGGAGTGCATTTGTGTGCATGTGTGTGTTCTTGTAGGCTAATCTCATTAGTCTGGTGCAGAGCCTACTGTTTAAACCAACTCCGGACTCTCCTTGCTTGTCCTGTTCTCTGCTCTGGTCTAATTATCGTGTTCTCTGTCTGACATCGTGTGTGTGTGCGTGTGCGTGTGTGTGCGTGTGCGTGCGTGTGCGTGTGCGTGTGTGTGTGTCTCTCTCTCTCGCTCGCTCACTCTCGTTCTCTCACTGTCTCATAATTAAACTGGGTGCCCTGATTCATGGTCCTGGCATTAGCTCAGCAGTCATAAATGGCAGACCAGACTGACTCTTGAATCTCCTTTCCTGGAAAATCCTCTCTCTCTCTCTCTCTCTCTCTCTCTCTCTCTCTCTCTCTCTCTCTCTCTCTGTCTGTCTGTCTGTCTGTCTGTCTGTCTGTCTGACCGGCCCGCTAATGTATTTACGCTAATCAACATGATAGCTTGATGAAAGGCTTCAAATAGAATGCTTACTGATGAAGCTGACTCTGACCTTCTCACTAGCAAGCGTTCAAGTGACCGCCGTTTATTTTCTAAGCGCCACAATTTCAACGACGTTTGAATAGAGTTTTTTTTCTTTTTTTTTTTTTTTTCTCACCTTTTATGTAAAAGATTCTGTACAACCACAAAGTCCAAAATCCATAAAGAATTTCTCTGTAATTCTGTTTTTAAAAATTTATAACGAAACCAATCACACACTGAAAACGCCGCTCCCGTCTACCTCGGTTCTCGAACAGTGCGCAAACCGACCCCTCTTTCTAGGTTTCCCCTAATTCACTATGTTCCCACGTACCCCAGCCAGATTGGGACCGGTCTGACCCGGCAGTCTGTTCTGTACCCAGCGTTTAAAGCCTTGATAAAAATAACCACTGCGAGAGCGTTAATAGCGCTTGGCGACGGTCTCCCGGGCTGTTAATATGGCTGCTGCCTTTCTGCAGTTCTCTACAGCCTTCCAGGAGGCAGCCATGGAGACTGATGGAGCAGCAGGAGTTTTCCCCCCAGCATGGCTTAATTCATTAGCACGAGCCCCTTAAGCCGCCTTGGAGCTGCAACAGGAGGTTTTGTGTCTCCAGAAGTCAGCGGGTTCATGTTCATATTGCTCTGACGATCACGTTTACCGTGTCTGCGGCTATTTTTCCCCACATTATCCCATCCAGTCGCTCTCACCTCAGGTTTAGTTTGCTCGCAGTTCAGTTCGGTGTTAGAATTTCAGATTGAATCTTAAAGGTTGGTTCCGGTGGGATCAGTCTTATAATTAAAGTTGGATGACTTGGGTTGTCTTAGAACAGCCTTATTTATTCCTTGCATTTATTTATTAACAGTCCATCATTTGGTGTAGAATCCAATCCACGGATCCAGATGTTAAGGATAGAAGATAGATACGCTTTTTACCAAGTACAAGATACTGTAGCTTTTACGACATTGAATAGAGACAGTTAGATCAAATCCAAGTACACCGGAGTAGCCACAAATCATTCCGTCAAACTATGAATGATCACGGTAGATTCTATAAATCAACCAGCAGGCTCTTATACGCATAGTGTTGGATAGAGGTACGGCTCTTTCATTTCCAAACTGCACTACATTTAAAGTACACTGACTCAATTATTGTCCTTTCTGTCCTTATCGTATCCCCCCCCCCCCGTAGCTTTTCAAAAAAGGGGTATAAATTGTTCATTTTGAATCTCTGTACTAGTGATTTTCTGAATTTTTTTAGATGCTACTGCAGTTGTAGAGAATTTGGTGTTCGCTGCTTTCAGTATCTAGTCTCTTGGAATGCTGACTTGATGGACAATAAAAATACATAATAGAGTATGGCGAAGAATCTACTGAAAATGGCCTAAGAACATGTGCACATCTTTTACTTTTATTAAAACACCATGAATATACACAAATTTGTTTAAGAAGTGTCCCCATGTTCTCGTGCCACCCCTAAGCTCGCTACTGAACTAGCCTACTTTTGGTACAGGTCGACCCGAGCGAGATTTCAGTATCGGAGTTGCAATTTAATCATCATTATATAGTGTAATATATACACTATGTCCAGAAATATATCGACACATCGCCTTGCCATTGAACATCCCATTCTGAAACTATGGGTATTAATATGGAGTTAGTACCCCTTTGTTGTTTTAATAATCTCCGCTCTTCTGGGAAGGCTTTCCATTAGATTTTGGAGTGTTGCTGTGCGGATTCATGCTCATTCAGCCACAAGAGCATTAATGAGGTCCGGTAATATTGTCCAGCAAATTCATCCCAAAGGTGTTCGGTGGGGTCAAGGTCACGGCTCCGTGTAGGCTACTCGAGTTCTTCCACTGTCTTCATGGAGCTCGCTTTTGTGCACAGAGGCATCGCCATCCGGAACATGTGAGTTCCAATGAATGGAAATAAAGATATTCTTAACAGTTGTGTATTTTCAACATTGTGGCATCAGTTTGAGGAATGATTGGTGATGGTAAGGTGTGATGGTAGGCTGTGCACATACTTTCGGCCGTATAGTGTACTATAAAAACGATTAAAGCCATCAGTGCTAAAATTTGTTAGGTTCGTAGCTTAGCACACAGGTTCGACAGGATAAAAGTTTCCAGGTGCCATTTTAATGATGCTCTTCTAATGAGTTTTATATACAGCATTATGAGCGAGCGTAAGGTTTGAATGGAATTTAGTGCTGTGTTCTCAAGTTTAGCCCAAACAACAATCTACATAATCCCCATCAGGGAGCTGTCCATTTAAAAACTCCTGTCTTGTCTTGTCTTTTTCTAAATATTTTGGTTCAGATCGACCCTCAATTTTTTCAAGTCACAGGTCTGTCAAGGTACAAATTGGAGTCCTGCTATCAAATGGAAAAATTACGTCTTTAGACTGGGGGGAAAGAATCAATCAATTGTATTGGTGCAAAGTATTGTATATGTACCCAAATGATTTCCTATGAGAGCTTAGCAAGGCTACAAGCTATTAATGAAACCATCATTCAGATGATTAGGAGGCGATAGGTTACCTCCCAGCACCTTCACTGACAGATGGCTGTCCCCACAGGCCAACCCACAACTCATGCTGTTTAGCTTGGCTGCTCTACAATTAGCCTTGTGATCGAACACCTTGCAAACAAGCAGCCAGGTAATGCTCAGCACCTTTTATATTGCGCATGTTTTTTCGGTACCAGATTTTGATTTGGGTCTTGGCGCAGTCGATTTTTGGCACAGTCGATCTTGAATGAGGATTTTAGGTCATGCCAAACAAATCAAACTACGTACAAGGGTTTAAATAACCAAATGAAATGATGTAGGTGTGGAAATTCTCATAAATATAGTTGTTAAATTCTATAAAAATAAAGCTACGAGTGTTATAGGGAGGTTAAGTAAGGAATAAACGATGACTGGAGTATGCAGTTGTAGGAAAATAATTCGCTGCGAAGTGGAGTTGGTTACCTTGACTGTTTTCCAGTAACAGCACGTCCCAAAGCATTTTTGTCCTCTTATGCTACCGACAGCTGTCAACGATTCTTTTTATTTATTTATTAAGGAACATCATAATTTCTTTTTTTTATCCATTTATAGATACATTTAATGTTGTGGATTGTCCATGAAGACTTTAGAATGTTTCAGGAGAGTTAAAGTTACAGCTTTACCTCTGATTGACTTACAGAAGGAGTCTCCAGTGCCAGTGCTTTGTAACAGTCAGTCAATGTCAAATGTCTCCTTGTTAATCGTCTCACCATGTTAACAACGACACGTTTTGGAAACACGGTTTGTTTGGGATAGAAAACAAGCACGTTAATGTAAATCTGGTATTTTTATTTTAAGTCGAGGACCACCGTTCTGGAAAGTTCTTGAACTATAAGAGGTCACCGACACTGTTGGTTTTAGTGTGGAATCAAGTCGTCGTTGATGTACTAGTCCCTAGGTCAGACATTTCAAAGCAAGAAATGCCGAACTGGAATTAGCTCGTCTTTATTTGGACCTGCATTTGTCCTGTAAGAACTGATCTTTTTTCAGTTGTCCGTAGTCTTTTGTAGCTTTATAAATACAACTCCAGGCTCTTTGTGCGTTTTTGTTTCCTGTCTGTGATGGAGATACCTCACCGTTTTGAAAGAGCTCCTGTAAGTAAATCTGCCGTCTTTTGATGTCTGTTCACATTTCTATTCTCCAGATGTTCGTTGTGTAAAGTGCTTACGGTTGGTCGTAGTACAAAAGCCATTTAAAGATGCAAGTCTGCCATTGCCGAGCAGATGTTACGCATAACCTACTTTTTTTTTTTTTTTTTCCCTTCCATTTCAGCGTTCATTTTCTTCTGCCGCCAGTGGTGTTTGTTTTAAGGAAAAGTAGACCTTTTGATGTGGTGAAATTGTTTTCGTGCGCGTGTTCTCCAATGCAAATTCTGTGGGGTCACTGTTTAGTTCACTACTTTTTGTGATATCTGTATCTTAATTTAGAATTAGCATGTGGCTTGTGCGCTGGAAGAATATCAGCATGTCCATCACGTAAAACAGACAAACTCGTTCTGATGAGCAGTGTCTGCTCGATGTCGAGTAAAGTTAATAAGAGTCGCAGAGCCAAGTACAGTAAATGTCGGGTACAAGTACTGCATGGGTAGCCTTTTCAAGTCTCCACCACTGTCCTGCTCGGTATCCCTCCATCCAGTCTCCTCTACTGTCCTGATCGGTATCCCTCCATCCAGTCTCCTCTACTGTCCTGATCGGTATCCCTCCATCCAGTCTCCTCTACTGTCCTGCTTCTGCTCATTATCTCTCCTTCCAGCCACTTCATTCGATCTGCTCACTGTCCCTCCATCCTGCCTACTTCTCTTGGTCTGCTCGTTAGACTACCACCAAGCGTCCTTTCTTAATCTGATCACTGTTCCTTCATCTAACTTTTTCATCTGCCCACTGTCCCTTTACACCAGCCTCACTTCATTCAGGGCTTTTAGTCTGCTCTTTAGGCCTCTTCAATCCTTCTCTTCTGGTCTGCTTACTAACACCCTAGCCCCAGCCCTCCTTCTGAAGAACAACAATCTCTGGACCTAGACTTCCAAATACTTTTTTTTCTTCTTCTTTTTTTTTCTTCTTTTTCCCCATTACACCGCTGGTCAAAAATTTGGACACATCCGCATTTCACTTTATTTATTTATTTATTTATTTATTTATTCTGAAGACTTTTGGGACATGGGTAAATCGTGAAATTAATTCCCAAATTTATAAATGAATTTCTAAAATAAAATGTTTCCTCAAACATGTAGAGAAGATAAGCAGTGAGGAGCTCTATTTAGAGGTGCTTTATTTAAGAACTATAAGAAATGGCTCCTTGCTGAAAAGAGCTCCCTCATGAAGCTCTTTGAAAAGATGCCAAGAGTGTACAAACTTCTTTGGGAACACATTTAAGAACGTCACATTTAAAATGGTTCTGATTTGCTTAACACCCTTCTAGGTCACTGCATTCCATAATTCCATGTGTATGATTTCATTGTGGCCGTGTCTCCCTTATTATTCTAAAATAGGAGAAAAGGGTCAAAATGAAGAAAACCCTTCTGGTGTGTCCAAACTTTTTATTACTACTCTTGGCGTTACTGGAGAAAAAGTAATGAGGGGAAGAAAGACCCGTTACAGACAGACAGACAGTAGTGCAGGAATGCTAGAGATGATTGTTTAGAAATATTTCCTGCTACTTTTTGTGTCGGTGTCCCAGTCTGCACAGACGAATTATGTCAGGGAGCCTGGCTAACCCATTTTGGCCGGTAACTCTAACACAGTACAGCAAAGGACAGTGGAAAGTACATAGGAAAGGACATGGCGCTGTTCCGTACGCTGAAGACCCGCATTGCAGCCGTATACAGCATCACATCAGCTGCGTGGTACGGACTGAATGCAGGGGTCTGATGTGTTGCCTTGCAAAAATCTCTACTATTATTTACTATGTAGTTATTGTACAGTCATCACAGTGGCTTATACAGAGTGTACCGGATATACTGTATATTGACACACACACACACAGGGCTGGTGTTGGTGTGTATTGAGGTCACTGTGCTTTTAATACACACTATATTACACCATCAGATCAAGAACAAATACACACATGCTGACCTTTTTTTTTTTTTTTTTTTTTTTTTTTTTTCTTTTCCAAGCAAGAATACCTTTATTTGACCTTAATTTGTTTTCTCTTTCCTCCTTTCTTTCTGTCCTTCTCTTTTTATCTCTCTGTCTCACGGTCTCCCCCTCTCTCTCTTGCTCCCCCCCTCTCTGTTTGTTTGCCTCTTTCTCTCTCTTCTCTCACTTACCTTGTCTCTTTCCCTATCTCGCTCTCTCTCTCTCTCTCTCTCTCTCTCTCTCGTGCTGTCTTACTCTCTTTTCCTATCTGTTTTTATACCTCTCTCTTCTCTCCCTTTTTGTCCCTCACTGTATCTCTCTCTCTCTCTCTTGCTTACCCTGTATGACTGTCTCTGTTCCTCCTTTTCTTTTTCTTTACTGTGTTTCTTTATGGTTATTTCTGTCTTTCTCTTCCTCTTGCTCTTCCTGTCTGTCTCTCTCTCCTTATCCCTTTCTTTTCCCTTCTTTCTCTTCCTTCTTTTCTCGTTGTGTCTCTTTGTCTCATTTATTCATTTTCCCTAACTGCCCCAACCCCCCCCCCCCAACCAGGCACAGGACCTCAATGTGATCGAGGAGGTGATCCGCATGCTACTGGAGATCATAAACTCCTGTCTGTGTAATTCACTGCATCACAACCCCAACCTTGTGTACGCTGTGCTCTACAAGAGGGAGCTGTTCGAGCAGTTCCGCTCACACCCTTCCTTCCAGGACATCATGCAGAACCTAGACACGGTGAGAGAAAGACCGACCGAGAGTGTGTGTGTGTGGTGCTGATTTTATTACATCACTTATCCCGTATGCACTGTTGAAACTGGACAATATAAAATTTGATAAGTAATGTAGCAAAATACTTCAACAGCAGAGAGATAGTTAGAAAGAATCAGTTTACTAATGTCTGTTTCAGAGTTGCTTTATTACCCCAGGTTGTGCTCGCAAATAAGAAATATTTTAGCATGAGCATGTACACACACAAAGAAAAACTCTGCAAATGGATGACACAGCACCTGTGGGTTCAGTAAGCAGTAAGATAAGGTAAACAACAGTTTCCGTTAAGAAACCAACACCAATTTAATGTTAAGCAGGCCAACTGAACCAGACAAACGGCTTCCCACTGCATTCAGAAAGGTCCGGTATCCAGTATCCATCATTTTCCTAAGACATGTAAGCAGTCCGTCATCTTTTGCCCACAGACTCACAGTAGGGTAGGACGAAAAAAAAAACACATACGTTTATTTCCAAAATCCACATATTTTCAGAATCCTATTTCAGTCTCTTTCTGAAAGTTTATTTCTACTATTTTTTTTTAATGTGTTTCTGTTTAATGTTGTGGAACAACCTCGAAACATGTTCTATGGTGTAGCAGCTACAAACAATCATTACTTTAGCTTTCTTGAAATCAAGAGTGGAAAAAAGAAAAATTCAGCTTGTTACTGAGTGTATCCTGAAAACCTACTGCAGTGGACAACTAAAAGCTTTGCATCTGACTGATACAATACACTGACATTGGAGACTCCTTCCAAAAACGCATTATTGTTCTTGTTATTGCTCTCATTGAACTTTTATTTGTTGTTGTTGTTGTTATTATATCAGTCTTTATATTTGTACCTGTATTAGCCAGTGGAACTGACTGTTTATCTTTACTGTGCGATCAGATTATCGGATTCTTCAGTCAACGGTTGGAGCAGGCAGGAAGTGACCTTTCGGTTGAAAGAGTACAAGAGGTCATTAAGAAAGGAGCTGCGGCCCTGCCTAAAGATCGCCTGAAGGTACAAGACAAGTTTACACCAACACAAACAACCTATTAAACACACTCTGATATGTTTGCCAAGCACACACACCCACACACAGCAACACCACCTCTGTGGTCAGTGTGGCCCCTCCCATGGACTCATCTTTTTCTGTCATTGAATCATTTTCCATTGTAGAAACCAAACTAGCATTAAATATAGAAGCAGGAGCTTTTGGAGGAACTGTGCTTCGTTTCGGGGTATTCGTGTACACACACACACCGAGAACAGGAATGGTGAGTGATCAGCACTTGAGTGTTCAAGACTCGCTGAGGAAATACAGAGAACAAAAAAGTTTTCTATCGTCGTCTTTTCCTCCACTTCTTCATCTTCTGTCTTCTTCGTTTTCAAATTTTTTTCGTCTTCTGTCTTTCCAGACTTCGTCTTCTGTTGTCTTCTGTCTTCTGTCATTGTCTGTCTTCTTCTTTTGTACTCTTCTGTATCTTCTGTCTTCTTCGTCTTCATATATATTTTTTTTGTTTTCTGTCTTTTCAGACTTTTTCTTTTGTGTTCTTCTTCTGTCGTCTTCGTCGTCTTCGTCTTCTTTGTCGTCTGTCTTCAGTTGTTGTCCGTCTTTTGTGCTCTTCTGTACCTTCTGTCATCTTTTTCTTCCTCCTCTTCATCTTCTGTCTTCTTTTTCATATTGTTTTCGTCTTCTCTCTTTTCAGACTTCTTCTTTTGTGTTCTTCATCTTCTGTCGTCTACTTTGTTTTTTCTATCCTCTTCTGTATTCTACTTCTTCTTTTTCTTCATCTTGTCGCCTTCTTCCTCTTCTGTCTTCTGTCGTCGTCTTCTTCCCACCTAATCCTGTTGTAAACGCTCATCTTCCCGAGGGAACAGAGGAGAAATGAAAGAGAGAGTGCAGGAGGAAGAGACGCAAAGAGCGTTTGGGCTCAGGCATAATCATCATGTTCACTAATGGCATGTCCATGGCCTTTCATTACTACTGTATGACGCACACAATGACATCTCAAGGAGAACACACACACACACATGCATGCACTCAGAGCAAGGTCCCAGGACACAAATAAATCTACAACACGCGCGTCTCTTTACTGCTCACTCTTTACCCACAATCCCCTGCTGCTGGCCATTAATCAGGCAGTAAATACGTAGTGTGTGTCCTGTTCATCCATCACATCACTCTCCTAATTGTGTGTTCTGTAACATGTTTCATGCCGTGTGTGTGTGTGTGTGTGTGCGCGCGTGTGTGTGCGCATTCATCTTTTATATTGGTGAACAGAAGAAAGCCGTATTACTCCTTGTTCACTCTAGTAAGAGACAAACCAACTGGACGTCTCCATGTTTATCTATTCTTAGCAACAGTTCAGCGATTGTATAGTCAATGTTACAGATTTTTCCGGCAAATTTATATGATGATTAATCTAAAGCAAATATTATAATATACAGTATTCATACAATGAGCAGCCATTTTGATTTGATGTTGCTTGCTGAACTCTGAGGTTAAGGAGACCGTCCGAGTAGGAATTCTGAGTTACAAGCTTTTACGAGTTGAACGCAGTGGGGAACTGAAGAAATTTCAGACTAGCTGGATCGGTCCAAGGAATCATCTTAGGCGGTCTTGTGTATTTGTCCCTTCTCTAACTCAGGGAAAATCTTAGCTGCTGCAGTAGACGTGGCAGCTATGTGTCATGCACAGGCACAGAAAACAAATAATCACCTGACCCTTTGAAGCGAGAATTGCCTCCGGTGTCAGAATCTGGGTCAGTCGTGCTGTTGCTCAGCTCAGACATCTTTCTCTCTTGCTCTCTCTCCCTCTCTCTCTCTGTCTCTCTCTGTCTCTCTCTCGCTCTGTCTCTCTCTTGCTCTCTGTCTTAATTTCTTTCTCTCTCTCTCTCTCTCTCCCTCCCTATGTCTTTCTCTCTCTCTCTCTCTCTCTCTCTCTCTCTCTCCCTCTCTCTCTTGCTCTGTCTCTCTCGCTCTCTCTCTGTCTCTCTCTCGCTCTCTCCCTCCCTCTCGCTCTCTCTCTCTCTTGCGCTCTCCCTCCCTTTCTGTCTCTCTCTCGCTCTCTCCCTCCCTCTCGGTCTCTCTCTCACTCTGTCTCTCGTGCTCTCGCTCTCTGTCTGTCTCACGCTCGCTCTCTCTCTCTCTCTCTCTCTCTTGCTCTGTCTCTCTCGCTCTCTCTCTCCCCCTCTCTCCCTCTCTGTCTCTCTCTCTTTCACTCTCTGTCTATCTCTCTCTCTCTCTCTCTCTCTCGGTCTGTCTCTCTGTGTATCAAGTAAAGAGAATAAGGAAAAAAGAAGTATTGCAACAGAATAATAGGAAAATATTGTAATTTTTTTTTAAAGTTATTGGAGTAGTGTAGAAATGATGTGCACCATAAATCACATGCAGTTATTACTTCTACAGGGTTATTAATCCAAAGCATTTTGAAATGTTTTAAAGAGGATTAGTAGACGTGTGCAACATGAACAGTGCTTCTTCTTCTTCTTATTATTATTATTATTATTATTATCATCAGTTCTAATAGTGTTTATGAAGTTCATTACACCAGCTCTAATGGAAACCTGGTGTTGCTCAAAAGATGTTTTAGAAGCAGCAAATGGTCATATCTCAGTATCTAAGAGCAAATACCTCCTTTTTTATTTAATTTATTTATTCCTTTGCTTTTTATTTTATTGTAGCGACACTGTGAATCAACTGCATGTTATTAGAGTCTGATGTAAACATGTTTGTATTGGTGAAACATCGTCTAGACACTGTGTGTGTCCTGTGTACTGAAATTGAGAAACAGTTGTCTAGACAGACCGATTTATGCGCACGCATTCACACACGCACACACACGGTAGCTGCTGCAGATGGGTATTAGGGTTCCCAAAAAGCCCTGGTACAGTCTGACCTCACACACACACACGCACACACATGCACAGGCACAAGGGGCACACTTACATATACTGGCAAAAACAGCATTTTTTCTCTCCGTCTCTCTCTCTCTCTCTC
>JAFFST010001102.1:5844-19687 GCA_022414735.1 Noturus placidus | reverse complement strand
TATATATATATATATATATATATATATATATATATTTATTTATTTCACAGTCTCTTCATTTCTCTCTCTCTCTGTGTCACTTTCATTGGGAACAGAAAGCGCAGTGTGTAGTAGGTCAAGTGACCGAGGCAGTGGGATTTGTTTGGCGAACTGTGTATGTGTGTGTGTGTGTGTGTTCTGAAGTGATAAGACCGAGACAGTCTGGCTCCTTTAGGAGAGGAGGGCGAATGCTGCAATCCAGCTCTGAGACCTCAACGTGACCTTAGTGCGCACACACACGCAATTTGTATCCTACATATCCAAACATGCTACTGTAAGCTTCACAGACGTAAATCTGAAGAATGATCATATTCATGTTCACAAAGGACAGATAGTCTCGTATTGATGGGCTTTTGTGGGTGGGACTAACTGTGTGTGTGTGTGATCACACTGACTTCTACATGTTTTCTGATGCTGTAAAATACAGGAGAACACACACGCTCATGCATGCATATATACACAGACAGGACTGAGAGCCAACATTCGAGTCATTTCACTGTCCTGATCTGGACTGTGTGGGTGGGTGGGTGGAGGATGATGACCTTGGATCCCAGCCAGTTGTGAATAAATTCTGCCCGGACTCTGTCTGGCACCTCACTTCTCTGGAAACATGTTACAGGATGTGTGTGTGTTTGTGTGATGCGGCATGACTGATTAGGTAAACTGATAAAAATCATGAAGTGTGTGTGGAGGGTTTTTGTAAATTTGTCGGTTTTATTTAAGAAGTGTGTACAATCTGTATGGGCCGTGAGTGTTTTCAAACTCCCCAAGTGATCATGTGATCATCGATCTACCGGGGCAGGAGGAAAACAGAAAATGGTATTGTGTCCTGTTTCAAACATCTGTATAATTAAGCTCCATGAATATTGATTGCACCTGTGGGGGGAAAGAAAAAACATCAGTGGGAATTTTTCATTCTGGTCCAAACTGCAGCTTGATTTCCAGCAAATTTGGAAACACACAGCTCAAACAGTTCATTAACATTTTGGTGGAATATGAAGATGTGTAAGGTTCAGCACAAAAACTCATCAGTAATTAAATTATACACAAAGCACCTCCTGGATAAAGGGTTTTAAATTTCAGTGGTTATAGTGCAGATGTTTCAGCTTCTCACTCAGAAGAAACAGATTGGGTTTTTTAACCTGCTGTTGATGATAGACAGGTTAATGTATTTAAATTAATAAATTTAAATTGAAGAATTCATAGACAGGAGAACTGGCTTTGTTTACCTGCCGACTGACTAAATAACTGACTGACTTAACTTATTAACTGACTGACCTACAGACTGACTTAGTAACTTACTGACTGACTGACCAGCAGACTGCCCTACAGACTGACTTAGTAACTTATTGACTGACTGACCTACAGACTGACTTAACTTAAAGACTGACTGACCTACAGACTGACTTAGTAACTTACTGGCTGACTGACCTACAGACTGACTTAGTAACTTACTGACTGACTGACCTACAGACTGACTTAACTTAAAGACTGACTGACCTACAGACTGACTTAGTAACTTACTGACCTACAGACTGACTTAACTTAAAGACTGACTGACCTACAGACTGACTTAGTAACTTACTGGCTGACTGACCTACAGACTGACTTAGTAACTTACTGACTGACCTGCAGGCTGACCTACAGACTGACTTAGTAACTTACTGACTGACTGACCTGCAGACTGACTTAGTAACTTACTGGCTGACTGACCTACAGACTGACTTAACTTAAAGACTGACTGACCTACAGACTGACTTAGTAACTTACTGACCTACAGACTGACTTAACTTAAAGACTGACTGACCTACAGACTGACTTAGTAACTTACTGGCTGACTGACCTACAGACTGACTTAGTAACTTACTGACTGACTGACCTGCAGACTGACCTACAGACTGACTTAGTAACTTACTGACTGACCTGCAGACTGACCTACAGACTGACTTAGTAACTTACTGACTGACTGACCTACAGACTGACTTAACTTAAAGACTGACTTAGTAACTTACTGGCTGACTGACCTGCAGACTGACTCAGTAACTTACTGACTGACTGACCTGCAGACTGACCTACAGACTGACTTAGTAACTTACTGACTGACTGACCTACAGACTGACTTAGTAACTTACTGACTGACTGACCTGCAGACTGACCTGCAGACTAACTTAGTAACTTACTGACTGACTGACCTACAGACTGACTTAGTAACTTACTGACTGACTGACCTACAGACTGACTTAGTAACTTACTGACTGACTGACCTAGAAACTGACTTAACTTAAAGACTGACTGACCTACAGACTGACTTAGTAACTTACTGACTGACTGACCTAGAAACTGACTTAACTTAAAGACTGACTGACCTACAGACTGACTTAGTAACTTACTGACTGACTGACCTAGAAACTGACTTAACTTAAAGACTGACTGACCTACAGACTGACTTAGTAACTTACTGACTGACTGACCTAGAAACTGACTTAACTTAAAGACTGACTGACCTACAGACTGACTTAGTAACTTACTGACTGACTGACCTAGAAACTGACTTAACTTAAAGACTGACTGACCTACAGACTGACTTAGTAACTTACTGACTGACTGACCTAGAAACTGACTTAACTTAAAGACTGACTGACCTACAGACTGACTTAGTAACTTACTGACTGACTGACCTAGAAACTGACTTAACTTAAAGACTGACTGACCTACAGACTGACTTAGTAACTTACTGACTGACTGACCTAGAAACTGACTTAACTTAAAGACTGACTGACCTACAGACTGACTTAGTAACTTACTGGCTGACTGACTTACAGACTAACCTACTGGCTGACTTAATAACTTACTGACTGACTTACTGAATGACTTATTAATTGATTGGCTGACTGACTTAATAACTTAGACTTTTTCATTCTTACTAACATACTGACCTATTGGTTTAGTGACTGTCGGACTTACTGACTTGCATTTCTTTCTTTCTTTCGTTCAATTTTTTTTTTTTTTAAACTTGCGCACTGACTGTCTACAGGCCTTACTTCTTTCTTAGTGACTCAATACTGACTGAGTTCCATTTCTTTCTTTCCTATGTTCATTCTTACATACTGCCTTAGACATTTTGTTCTTGCTATCTATCTTTCTTTCTTTTTCTTTCTTTCTTTCTTTCTTACTGAATTAATGACTTTCATTTTGACTTACTTTTCTTTCTGATTTACCATTCTGATGTTTTTCTTGGTCTTTCTGTTTTTCTTTCTCACTCACTCACTCACTCACGCTAGTTCCTAGCACAACTGCAAGTCTTTGATACTGCCGGTATCCGAAGGCAGTAAAAGCATTTATCGGCTGCCAAAAGCACTGGTACTATGTGCACATGACCTTATTTTGTTTCTGATTTAAATAATGTTTGAGCTTTCACAGGTTTAAAGAAAAACATGCATAAATTTGTTTCGTTAAACATCGACAGTATACCTGTGTAACACTGGTCAAAAGTCACAAGACTTTAAAGAGTTTTATCATGGCACTTTAAACATGTTCATTTGTGTTGTCCTCGTTAGCCTCCTGACCTGGAGCATGCTCCCTCGCGTGCCTGTTTGACAGACGTTGCTTTCTGTGCTGTGTAAGAGGAGAGCGTGTATCCTCGGGGCCGGTGAATGGAGGCTACGCCGTGGTCTGAGGCGGTGCAGAAAGCTCAGGCTGATGGCATCTTGCTCAGTGTGGACAGATGAAAAGCGAGTCCAGGCAGGCTTGTCTGAAACCACGGGCAATCTGATCGGCCAACGGTGCATTATTGATGGAGCCGGGCCGCCTACCTGCTGGCGCTCTGGCTGGCACCTACCTGGCATCGGCTCGTGTTCGGCTCAGCCTGACGCTGACTGAGATGCCGCTGACCTTCTGTCAGATTTGGCTAAACGAGGCTACAGGTGGCGCCGGTGTAGTTTTCAGGGTTTTCTCGCCAGGTTTCTGCACTGTGTTCAGTCAGGACGGAAGGCAGATGTGCTGGAATCGAATCCTGCTATTTTATCGCTAAAATATTTGGTTATATTCTAGCAGCTGCCAATTAAATATCTTCTTAGAGCGAAATGTCTGGTCTTCACGAGGCTTTAAAACTGAAGTAAAATCGAGGATATGGCTCAGACACGGAGACCCATGTACACTCATTTGTGTTCATCCAGGGTTTTTTTTTTTATTACTAAATGAAAATCTAGATATATTAGTGTTTAAAGCTTTAAACCAGACATTACAAAACACACTTGTGTTACTCATTTCAGATCAATTGGGGCTGAAAAAAACAATCCCTGATTAGTATGAGCAATTACTGGGTAGCTAGAACCTCGATAGTGCCTGATGTACAGCTCATATGGATTATGTGCATTTTTAAAATGGCATGAGGGTGACCGTAAAGGAGGAAAATATCAGCAGGATTTTTAAAAGATATTTCCTTGTTTTTCCATTAAAATAAAAAATCCATACAAATGAACACATCCAGCACGGACTCATGACTCTACTAATCATGTTCCCCGTATTGCACTCGGTTTCTGGTCCTCTATCTTGTACAGTGGCATGCAGATGTTTTGGGGTGTGGAGGAGAACCGAAGCAAGAGGCTGTCATTACTCACTCCGCCTTTTACAGTAATAAAGATGAATGAACTGATCTGGTAGCTGCACTTGTTGGCCTCGAACAATTTATATTTATGTAATAGGGGGAAAAAATTAGTTTTATCCAATCCCGATGATGCCACAGCCGTCTGTGTCCGAGAGCCAAGAGAGCAAATTTGGCCATGCTCTCTGGGTGGGATGTAGTGTACACTCCATCCGCTATCAATCATGTCGACACTAGGACATCATAGATGCCTGTGAGCTCTGTGTGTGGAAGAGGGCAGATAGCAGTTTCCCCTCAGAGTGTATTACGCTGCCCTGTAGCACAGCATGAGCAGCAGTTTAAAAAGGAAGCTCGCGATTGACTTCACTCTTCCTGGTCAGCTGGTTAGCGTCGTATGACAGGAGAGATCTGAGTAATGCGTGGGAACTGGCTTACTTTTCTGGCTCACTAATACTTCTCATCAAAACATCGCCATTGCAGAATTTCAGTCAACCCTGCTTATCCGCGATCCCGGAATCTGCTTGTCGTTGAATATGGCGAGTTTGTGTTGCTTCATAGGAGGATGTGAATAGCACCAACGTAAGCTACTGAGTCACTTTTTTTTTCTTTTCTCAGGGCATTATCTTTCCGCTGAAGTGAAGCGAGGAAATTTAGCTGGGAGAAACGAGAATAAATAAATAAGGCTAGCTGTCATGGTGTATACGGACACTGACTGTCAGCTTTAGTTTTGCAATTTTGTTGACAAATGCCTCTAATTGGCTAATGTCATTCTGATTGGCAGAAGAACCTCAAATCTGATTGGTCAGGAGGTGATTTACGTTTTCTTAAACTTTTAGAATAACATTGCAGACGCTAGTTCCGACTGTAATTCAAATTGCAGGTTCATATTTGTTCGACTTGTACAGCAGACGCTTCACCTAAGTGTGCAGTTGTTAATCCGGGGAAGTTCTCTGAAAGGAGACCTTAATATAAGGAGTCTACAGTACCTGTGCTTTGTAACCGTCGGAGGTTGAACTGCAGCAATAGGTTTTCTGATCTCCAAGAGCGATGAGTTTACACATGGCGCTTTCTCTGGCGCGAGACTGTTTATAGCTGCTATAACACAAGTGATCACAGAGACAGTTTGTTTCAGGGGCGTTCCCATGGAAAGTGGAAAACCTGTTATTTAAGAAATACAAGATGTGTAATTGTTGGGAAATTTCTGTGCTATACAAGGATGGAAAAGGTTCAGGACGTGCTGTTTAAGGAAAATAATTCGACTCGACTTTGTGCATTTTTGCATCACACCTGCTTGACGTCGATTTATTTTCTTATATCGGCAGTCCTCCATGTGTTTTTATGCAACCTTCCTATAAGAGTTTATGAAGCATGATGTGTTTCCTGTGTAGTTTGATTTGTCCGAGCGGGTGCAAACATGTCATTCAAATATGGGGGTGGGGCTAATTATTTGCACTAAGACCAAATCAAAGTTTCTAACCAAACTCCAGTACGGTGTTGGTTTTTTTCTTTTTTTTTCTTTTTTAACAAAACCCACAATATGGCGTGCCGTGCGGTTGGGTTTGGGCATATGGAGAGATTTGAGATCGGCGAGCATGGTGAGGAACTTGAACCTTCAGGCACTAATCGTGTGACGTGTACGGTGAGAAGAGAGGGCGAAAAGCTGCCGTACGAACTTGTAGCTCGACAGCTCGAGTTCCTCCTGTGTTGAGAGTTTCGTTTGAACACGAAAACCTCTAGAGGTGTTGAAAGAACTATTACTTAAGAGAGCTAAAGTTTATTTGCCTGGCAAGAAGATGGTATTACAGAGCCGAGTCACCTTTACTCCGTGAAATAAGATCACGGAGCGTTTTCAGGCTGCAGGGGGAAACGTGTGAACTCTTCCCTGCAGTCGGAGCGAAGAGCAGCTGTGCAGTGTTCCTTAACACCTGAGAAGGAAAGAACCAGATTAATCCAAATTTTAACAGGATCAGAAATGTATTAATCCTGCATATGTACAGAGAACGAATTATGGATCATTGTAAATGATACAAATGTGTTTTTGTGCCCTTGCTTGTCACTCCCACCCCCAACTCCCCCCCAGAAGTTCCCGGAGCTGAAATTCAAGTACGTCGAGGAAGACCAGCCTGAGGATTTCTTCATCCCTTACGTGTGGTCTTTAGTCTTTAACTCCGGAGTGGGTCTGTATTGGAACTCTCAAGGCGTTGAGCTTTTTAGCATGGACTCTGCTTGAGAGAGACAGAAAGCCTGGTGAGTGTGTACATGTGTGTATGTCATGTATTTGACAGTTGGTTGGGGGAAAAGGGTTGGTTTGGGAAAGTTGATCGCAGTTTAAAGGTCTGTTATGAGATTCGGACACTCACGTCTTCGTCGTCGTGACTTTCTGGCTCACTTCCTCGTTATCGGACTCCCGGGCTTCCATTATCTACAGCGACTCCACTCGTCGACGATGAGGCACTGAGGGCACGTCAATCAAAACACTGCTTCGTTACTGGACAAAGAGTCACATGGTTGCGGCTGCACTGAATTCTGGGAATTTGGGAATGGTACATTTCTGCTGCGAAGCACGTTGATTTACTGCTTTTTTTTTTTTAAAGTTCATTTTGCTTTTTGGGCCCTGATTATAATGTGATGTTTAGTTTTTGTATCTCAGTGGTTCATGTACAACAGGTCAGGACTGATGTGGGAATAAATAACACGACAATAAAAGAAATCTTTTCTTGGGCCGTTTCTGGATTTCAGACAGCGGTTTAGCTTTAATCGCTTGTATCATCAATCGCCCTCGTTTGCTTGTTTTGTTTATGTTGAAAATATTTATTTGTTTATTGTTTGCTTTGTTTTTCCCTGAAATCTTCTGCATCGCAGTATATCACGGCACTTTTTCTTTTCTATTTTTTAACAGCAGTGCTTTTCGGACCGAATTCTTCCATCTGTAAAACGAGTACAGATAAGAAATATTTTCGATACTTATCAATTCTATAAAACACACTCTATCTAGTGTGTAATTTGATTTGTGTATTTATATATTGCGTAGATAAATCCAGAAATAAATGCATGGACATGAAATGCATACAAACAGCATGTTTGCGACACCAAAAGTTCTCCTTTCTTTATTTTGTTGTTGTTGTATGCTTTTTCCTTTCCTCACGTCGTTCCTGTTTCATCACGCTTTTCCTGTACGACGCGTGCTTTACAGTCTCCATGAGGTTTTTTGTTACCATTTCAGCACCTTGTGGCTCCGTACATATTGTTACACCGCATAAAATTGTTTTTTGTCCATTTTTCTGACATTCGACATATTGTTCTGGCGTCTCGTGTCGTATAGCAGCATCAGCAGTATTTCACATAAGAACTGGGTTGATATTGTAATTAAAATATACACACAGAAGTAATAGGGCTGTTTTTGAATTTGCAATCACTACAATCTCTTTATTTTCTATATTCAATTTCACGTGTTAACAGTTTTGGTTTTTTTTTTTATCTTTGTTTTTTCGTTTGACGTTTTTGTTCAAATAACGATTTCAGTTCTAGTCATAACTTCATTGTGAAATCGTCCACTGCCCTACGAATTCTGGGACACTTATTTAGAAAAATGTTTTTGAGAGGTTTACTTAAGTGATTATTGTCACAAGAAATGTAACTCATGGATGAACTGAAGCTGCAGAATGTTACTACACACTCAGGTAACAAAACAGATGAATTAATAACAATAAAGATGATTATGATAAATATATCATAATCACAGTCAATGTCCTTTCATTTAGTTTTCTTTCTGTTCTCAGCTATATAAATTGCAACCAATAAACACAAAGTACCGATTGTAAAAACGTGAACATTTCTGTGTGTTTTATTAAAGTTGCTATTTGTGAGTCAAACCGTTATGGCATTAGACGAGAGTCTCATAATGTACAGTGTGAAAATAGTCAACGCAAGTTGTAAAGATTTTCATTTCAGATTTGATTGTAGCTATTTATCGTGGAGCTGTGAAAAGGAAGCATTAGCATTAGTTATGTACGTCCCATTCAGTTGCCTTAAAGGTTTATTTTTTACTCAGACTGTTCCTTTTCTTCAACAAGTATTTTCCACCAAAAACAAGGATGAGGTGTGAGCTGTTGCCATGGCGATAGGATTAATCACACTCCTAATATCTCAATTTCTTGGTTCCAAACCAGCATATCGGTGTTGGAAACTAATCGGTTTTGCCATCCAAGGACCAGCTACGGAAAATCCCAGAACGATTCCAGATGGAGTGCCAGCTCTTTGGTAGAAAACAGCAGTGGAGTGTCGGTGGGTAAGGCTCTGTAACTGGTCAGTGTGACCAGAGTTATGAGTTCAAATCCCTTTCCTGTCAGAGAGCCATTGGTGGAGCTTTTTAAACAAGATCCTTTACCATCAACTGCTCAGCTGAACATCTTCCATGGTTAAAAAGTGTTCGTGAGATTGGGTCCTCCTTTATGTGCGGCTTCTACCAAACGAATATATGTCTGAGAAGAACCGCTCCAGATTAGGTGCTGGTGGTGGAACATGGAAGTAGAATCTTCTGCATTATTGGCCAGATGGTTTAAAAAAAGTTCTGTGTACCTTTAGAACAAAAATGTGTTCCTTAAGGGTTCTTCCAACCATCCATCCATTTTCTGTACTGCTTATCCTACACCGGGAGCCTGGGGCCTATCCCAGGGAACTCTGCGCATAAGGTAGGGGACACCCTGGACGGGTTTGGAAATACCAATCAACTTACAGCACATGTCTTTGGACTGTGAAAGGATACCCCTGAAGCATGGGGAAAACATGCAAACTCCATACACACAAGGGGGAGGTGAAAATCGAACCCCCAACCCTGGAGGTTTTTGGCTTCCTAAAGTGGTTCTACTTGGAATGTTCGAATTAGTCCGATTAGATTAACTACAAATGAGTTATCAAGTCTAAATAAAGTATATGTTGAAATAGCAGCATATCTTACCAATTCTAACCAACATGTTACTACATCTAAATAAAGAGTTTAGTAGCAGTAATGAGAGATTACGTCAAAACAAGGACACAATCTTAATGAGTTCTGAGTTTTAAGTCTAAATAAGAAGATATTAAGTGAAAATACTTCAACTTTGTTTCCCACTTTGTAGGCGATGTCTTTTGTTGTTTTGATTGCTGTGATCGATCGAAACACTTTCTAAAATACAGCCCAATGCAAAAGTTTGCACCCCCTGTGTTTAGGAGTTAGAGGGGTTAAAGAAACATCAACACAAAAAAGTCCAAGAATTTAAACATGAAATGTGAAAGATGGGAATATCATGAAATGGAGAATATTTATTTCAAATTCTGACAAAGGAGATGTTTGAACTTATGAACTGATATATTTTTTTTTACCCTTAATAGATTATGGGTTAGATTGTAAATGCACCCATTTGCATTAATGTGTTTATGCTTTGTTATTCTATGTGCTAGCACTAGGATAAATTGTGTAAATTTTTTTTTTTTTTTTGCATAATGTGTTCAACAGCTCTTTCGTTTGTGTGTCGGTGCCCTCAGGATCGTGAGCGTGTACTATTTTTTTCATGTACATTCCGATTTATTCATCGGATGCTTTAATCCAAATGACTTTAAAGCAGAATCAGATAAAGCCGTATACGTCTTTTACAGCAACAGGGGTTAAGGGGTTTCACTGAAAAGTCCCCACAGTGGCTCTCTGATCATCGTGGGATTCGACCTCGCAACCTTCTGGACAGTAGTGGAGATTCGTTTTAATGCTTAGCCATGTCACTTCTCCCACCATGGCTCGAATGCCGTTTAAGAGCTGAGATCTGCCCGTAATGTGTCCTTTATTCTTCCTCTTAATGTTGTCCTCTTCTCTAATTGGCGTCTGTGTGGGTATTTTTTTTTTTTTTTGCGCAGGAACTCCGTGTTTACTATAATTGCAGGTCAGAGAGAGGGAGCGAGAGGGAGCACATCAGAAAGGCCCGTTAAAATGGCATCTGGAATTCTGGTATGCTTTAATGGTCTGATGTGCTCTTATCCCTATTGGATACAATATCTGTTGGAGATTTACATGTCCAGTATGTTTTGTTCCTCGTCTTATTGTAAAATATTCGAGCGTAAACGACATCGTGGTGCTTAAAATGTTTCAGATAATAATTTTTTTTTATCGGATTGTTGCGATAAGATAAGCTTTGTTCATCTTGTGCCGATTGGTCAAGACGGCACAAAACAACAAGGATAACAATGAATTAAAAGATGCAGAGACATACTAGTAATAAAATAGAAATATTCTTTAAAAACTACAGTCTGTTCAAAATGATCTAACAACTGTGTAAGGAAGATTAAATGTAGGTCTGTAAATATAGGAAATATGGAAATAATATTCTTTAAAAAAAAAAAAAACATGATTAGCAAGTGAAAATATCTTCTAAGTAGTAAAATTTAGTTCGTAGTTCCTCTAAGATTGCAATAAACACAATATAAGGGTTTATTATATTAATATATAATATAAATATATATTAAACCTATTTCTAGACATATTTGACTAAATGTTTTTAATCTTTACATTTTCTTATTCTATTGGCCAATAATTTTTGCATCTATCTAGCAATGAACGCTTACCATTAGCAAAATTATCTGCCAATTTCTGAAGTTTTAAGCTTAAAAATAGTCAACTATGTCGAGAAATAGGTATAATAATCTCATAGTTAATTTGTTGTAATCTAATACGAAATACTTGATAATTTTTACTAGGTTCAAGGTATTTTAATTTGCTAAAGTATCTTTTTTTTTTTGTGCTCCAGTACCAGCATCCAGTATCGCATAATATGTTGTCATTCTAATTGACAGGAGGCATGAAATGACAGCGACCTGGATGTATTTCACAATTGGTAATGGAAAGCAAAGCAAACTGTGGTCTGTAAACATATCAAGGAGGAACTGTAGCATCTTTAATCCAATAAAATACAGCCGATTTGGAGTCTTCTCTTTTTAATAAAAGTCATTTAAACATGCTGTGTGGTGCACGCGCTGGAAGTAGGATCACATTGCGGAGGTCTTGCGACGACTCGCTTGTTGTTACCTGGAGAGTCACCTTACCGACTTTACCTTTCAGTCGTAGCTGCACATGAATCAACCATGGGATTGTGGGAGATCAATCTCCACACGGTGACGCACATGTTCTGCATCACACGTTACACCTGAACTTTATCATCACTCGCAGACACGACAAAAGACGGCATACGCGCAACGTATGGATAACCTTATACAATCCCACAAGCCTTTTGGGTTTTTACGATGATGAATGAGGACGCGCAGACGGAGGTAGGGTGGTTGGTACACGATCTGCTGAGGTTCCACTTTTACACAGGAAGCGTCTACTGTTTGTCATGATGTATATCTTTGCACTTGCTTGGAAGTGGGATAACTATGATCTATGAGCTGACAGATTTTCCCCTCCCAGGCTGAATTCCTGTATCCCTGCCCAGCCATTTCACCTCGGCTCTCGAGATTGTTTCATGAAAAAAAAACAACAAAATAAAAAAACCCATATGATTTAATGAAATGTTCCTCATTTGCATAAATCCATCCTTTTTGTCTCATCTATTTGCAGATAGCCAAGGTTTTATATGAACTGAAAATATTAACCCTTAGCTAATGTAACTATTCTGAAGGCTCTTGTAGAGAAATAAAATGATCTAAAAAGTTTATATAAATATGTACCTCACAGACACTAATTTAACCTCACTGAATATTGAATGTGTGTAAATGGCTAATGATGGCCTTGTTCGATCTCAGGCTCGGCTGTGCGTGACAGTGGACAGCGGGGTCGAGCGTCTGGGTGAAACTCGACACTCCTTGGTGAAACCGAGATCTGTCTCGGGCAGCACCGAGCTTTACGGCTGCTTTCATCAGTCTCCAGTAGTAAAATGTCATGTTTCAATTGCAGGAACCTTTCCAGAAACTTTCTCTGAAAGTCGAGGGACATTTCCGCCAGTTTGATTTCCTGTCCCGTAGTACCAGGAACTACCAACTTAGATTTTTCTTTGTGCATTTGTAGAGTATGCACGTGGTGAAAAACATTGCAACAGTGTCTGTTACGAGTATCTAGTACTGTACCGCTCAAAGCTAGACCTCGAACCTGAAATTGTGCTTCTGTTTAAAAAACTGCATCCTCCTTACTGCTTGCTGATTTGCTGTATTTTTCTGCCATTTCTGTTATACATTGTTGTGAATAATTGTCACGGTCCCTGCAATGTGAAGGGAAGATCAACCAGGAACTGTGTAGTTCTTGTTCAGAATTCCTTAGTTCCTCAAAAGGTTCTAGTACCTCAGTGGATCAGGCTTTAAGTTATGGTCTTATGCATTTGTACTTGCATATGCCACTCCTTCAATGGGACTGAGAGATACAAAGGCTGCACATCCTTCACCTTCAATGGGACTGACACACACTTAGGCCACACCTTCTTAATGAGACTGACAGGCACTTAGCCACACCTCCTTCACCATTAATGGGATTGACACACTTAGGCCACACCTTCTTAGTGAGACTAACGGTTACAAAGGCCACACCTCCTTCACTGTGACTGACAGACGCACAAGCCATGGGACTGATGGATATATAGGCCACTCCTTTTTCAGTGGGATTGATAGATACATAGCCACGTCTCCTTCTCTATACTGATGGGAAGCTTCCAAATAAAATGAATATGCTAACGTGTCTAAACCCTGATAGAGACTTCAATCAATTAAAACCAACGACTCTACGCTCCTGAACTTCACAGATTATAAATCCGCTGGCGAAACAGGGTTTTTTTCTGTATTTTCTTTTTTTCTTCTTCTTCCTCCTCTTACTCTAATTAGCTGGCATTTGTTTCTGCAGAGAGACAGGTTCTATTTTAACCGCGTGGTGACAGACTGAATTCGCACTTTGAGACGTGCTCAAGTCTTTGGGCATGCTGACTATACAGTGCACTTCGGTGTCATATAATTCTCGTAAAGTCAAGGTCTAGAGTTCAGCGGACTGTCATAAATCCCTGCGAGCCCTCACTGCTCCTCCCCTGTGCTAAGACTGACAGACTGGAGCTGCACCACAGCATATGGTGTCCTTTCAGACACAGACAGCAGTAATGGCACAGAGGGGGGAGGGACAGGGAATTTCTTTCACAGGGAACGTTTTACAGATCTCTCTCTCTCTCTCTCTCTCTCTCTCTCTCTCTCACACACACACAC
>JAFFST010001095.1:2818-13163 GCA_022414735.1 Noturus placidus | reverse complement strand
CTGTAAAGCTGCTTTGAGACAATGTCTATTGTAAAAAGCGCTATACAAATAAAATTGCATTGAATTGAAATGTAAATTCCAGAGCCATCGGCCCTCTGGAATCCCCGTTGTGCCCAGATAGGGCCAAAGACATGACACACACCATGGGCATAGGCCGAATCAGTGTACACAATATAGCTCTTTCCGCTTCCCAACCAGCAGGCTGCTGCTAATGCTTTTATTTCCACTAACTGGGCTGAGCAGGGTTGCATGAGGGGAACACTTGCCACGACTTCAAATCTTTCAGGATTTTGTCCCGCTTTTACTACTGCATACCCTGCCCTGTTTCCTGCATTAGTACAGAAGCATGACCCATCAACAAATAATACAAGTTGTGCTTGTTCTAAGGCCTGATTTTCCAGGTCTGGCCTGGCTTTGAGGAAATTAGTCGATTTGACTAGGCACTCGTGTGGTGTGCCATCAAGGGGGGGTGACAATTTTATCCGCTGCATTAACTGTCGCGCACCGTTCAATTGGCAACTCCGAGATTGCAAAAATTGAGTCATAGCCAGTCCGGCGCGGGTTTGTGATGACGAACGTCTGAGTTATGAGTACGGTGTGTAATGCACGCGTAGTGTAGAGAATGACCGGGTACCCCATCGTGATTGATGACGCCTTCTGGTATGCGAAGGCAGCCGCTGCTAGCGACCGATAACAGGGGGGCAGCATCCCTTATTCCACATTGTCCAGGGCTGTGCAATAATATGCCACAGCCTGTTTTCCTGTGCCCTGTTGGTGTTGCATTAGAACTGCAGACGCATACCCCTTCCGCTCAGAAACATATAAATGGAATGGTTTAGTGTAGTCTGGGTTGGCAATGGCCGGTGCCGCGCTTAGTGCCATTTTAATATCCATGAAAGCTGCTTCTGCTTCAGATGTCTATGTGAGGGGCGTGCCTGGCTTGGAGGGGTCTGCTGCCTTTATCAGATCCCTTAATGGTTGCACCCGCTGAGCAAACTCACATACCCATGGTCTACTGAAGCCTGCCATACTTAGGAAAGCCATCATTTGCCTAACGGTTCTGGGTTGTGGTGCCTTGCTGATAGCCTCTACATGCTTAGGCGATATGGTGCGCTTCCCTCCCTCGAGTATCCGGCCCATGTACTCCACCTTGGTTTTGCAAAACTGTAATTTCTCCTTGCTCACTTTATGGCCGTTTTCCGCTAGCATGTGGAGGATCTCCAGAGAGTCTTTTTGGCATTGTTCTTTAGAACTGCTGCACATTAGTAGGTTATCCACATACTGTAAAACTGTACTCTGGCATTTCAATCTAGATAAATCTTGGGCAAGCACCTGGTTGAATATGGACAGGCTTTCACAATATCCCTGCGGTAACCTGGTGTATGTATATTGTTGTCCTTCATACGTGAAGGCGAATAAATGTTGTGAGTCTGTGTGCAAAGGTATGCTGAAGAAAGCTGAGCACAAGTCTATGACAGTGTACCATTTGGTGCCCTCCGGTATATTGGACAAGAGGGTGTGGGGATCCGGCACTATTGGGGTTTCAGGTATTACCACCTGATTCACTGCACGCAGATCATGCACTAACCGCCATTTATCTGACCCTGGTTTTCTCACTGGGAATATGGGAGTATTGCATAAGCTTTGGGTCGGAATGAGTACTCCCGCATCCACCAAGCCTTGGATGGTTGATCTTATTCCGTCTTTGGCTTGCGAGGTCAGGGGGTACTGTCTCTGACAAGGCAGGTCCGGCTTTGTCTTTTATTCTTACTCATTCTCTTGATCCTGGGATATTGTCATGGCAGGTGCCTGGACTTTTTGAGGTCCTGGTTTAGTGTGTTTGGTAACACTGACAGCTTTGGTTGATATGATCGCTATCATACATATTCGGGTGAAGACTCCATCTTCGGAAACATGCAGATACGGATTCAACGTGGGTTTCCAGTCTCGCACCTCTCGTGCCTTCTTTACCATGGGCCCCAACTCAGCTTGGTGGTGACCTTCCGCCACCATTAGGGAGATGTTAGGAGCTGCGTCCCTTACCCGATACCAGTTCGTCAGCCGCTCAAGTATTTTTGGCATGGCCGCTATTCCCTGCTTTCCTATGATAATGTCTTCCACTCTGAGATCTTCTGTTTGTCCTTGTTCCATTTCCTCCCACAGTTGTCCATACTCCTGCTCCCATCCTCCCCTATCGTAGTTCATGGTACAATGCAGAGGGGTCTCCACCTCCCTGCAGTCTGGCCATATATATTGCAGCCATGGTCTCCAAGTGGCGTACTTTGTCCATAGTTCAGAATGATATGAATCCGTAAGTTCAAGCCAGTACACTTTATCCACTTCCTGGCCCTTCTGGTTGTTTTTGTGGAGCAGCACATACTGAGCAAAGGTCGTCACCGGAAAGGTTACTTGGATACCTGTAGCTTCGCACTGTATTCATGCTCCTAAGTTGCACAGAGTGTCTCGTCCCAGAAGGTTTACTGGGGCCTCTGGTGAACATAGTAATGGGGCCTGGATTGTCCTTCCATCCAACGTCAATTCTAGTGGTTCGGTGAAATGTAAGGTCTGTATTTTTCCTGAGAAGCCCATCGTTTGTACTGCCTTACATGTGAGGGGGAGCTGTGAGCCTTCACGCCCGATGCTTGAGTAGGTGGCTCCTGTGTCGATCATAAAGGGCGCCTTTAAGGTGTTTCCAATTGTTACCGTAATCGTGGGATCTTGTTCCGGATACAGTGTGGTGACATATTGCATCAGCTCCCCCCTGGGCTCCTCTAGGCCTCTTCAACTGTGATTTGGTCCACCACCCCCGTCTGGCCCGTACATTGGTCCGCCTGGTGGGAGTGGAGCGTAAGGCTGGTTTTGCCATTCAGTCTACACCCTGTGCCCCTCCTGCATGGGTTGTAGTGGGGCCCTCGGTCCTAATGCCTGTCCCTGTTGTTCAGCTCTGTCCACTCTTTCTCCCCATGTGGGTCGGTGGGCATATGGGCAGTTCCGTCTCATGTGACTCGGGTCCCCACACTCCCAACATCCACTATCCATGAGCATTCTTTGTGGAGGCTGTCCTCTTTCATACCCCCTTCCTTGCCCTCATGCGGGCGGTCCATATTGTATTGGAGGTCCTATTTGATACATATGTCCTCCTGTGGCCATCGGTGTTCCCGCGGAGCCTGACATCACTTGCATATGCGGTGGGGCTTGGAGGGGGTTTGCCAGCACAGTGCGTGTAGATTCCTCCTGTTGGTTCATGACCTGTGGTTGTATCACCATAACGACAGCTTGCTTGGCTCCCTCCTTTTTTCGCCATTTCTCTTCCTGCTTGGCTCGGGTTATTTCCCCCAATTGAGCTTTGTATAGTTGGGTCAGTATGGTCTCTGCTGCATCCTTAGCCTCCTTTTTAGCCTTTTTGTTCTGTTCTACATGATGTATTATATGTGCTTGGAATGAGTTCCATTCCATTGTGTTCAGCCCCACCACTGCTTCCAACTTCTTTTGGACTTCCTTGGGTAAGGCCTTTTTTAACAGCATTTTAAACAGTCCTTAGCTAGCTGCAGTCTCATCCCATTTACCTTCCGTTTCATCTCTCCATTTGTCTTGGAAGCTCTGTATGAACATCATTGCATTCTCCTCTTCTCCCAAGTTGAGCATTTCCAGCTTTCCCGGATCGATTTTTGTCGGGAACATCCAGCGTATGGCATCCCATATTGCCGTTCGATGAGGCCCAAACGGAGCTGGATCCACGCGCGGGTCTGATGCCATTTGGGCCAAATCAGCTTCCTTCAACAGCTCCTCTGCTCTCCCATGGCCTACAGTTTACCACAAAATGGCCTTGATATCTCCTAAGGCCAAGAGTTATCCAGCGTTTTTTTCTTCAAACTGGGTTATCCATTTCTGCCCCCCATCACACATGTTGGGGAGTCTCTGAGTAAGCCCTGTTAAATCCATGAAACACCACGGGACATAACAAACGTCTTTTCCTTTGACCATAAGGGGCAACATTGGGGTGGTCTGCTAATTTATACAAGTTCTGCAGAGTTGCCATCGGTATTAGTACTTGTGACCGCGGGGGAGTCTTTGCATACCTGGGAGGGGGTCTGATTGTTCTTCGTAGACTCCTTCCTCCTCCATTGCTTGTCCATTGCATCTCTTCTCTCTGCCCTGATCCTGGGCCGCCAGAACCATGTGTTGGGCATCCAGCGCCAGTTCCTCTACCTCCTCGAGCCCTCTTTCTCCACCTGTGGCTGCTTTTTCCAATAACTTGGCATTGTCCCTTATCTCGTGGTTTCTCTCATCCGGATAAGGCGTGATCCTCACATTTCCTTCGAGTCTGACCATTCGCCCTTCTTGATCAGATCCTTGTGTTTCTCCTCCTTTCTTTTGCGCCTTCCCATTTCCTGTTCTCTGGTCCTCATTTGAGTCTCCCCCATCGTCCCACTCAATCAGGCTCTTCTCTCCTCCATTTTCCCCCATATTGGCTTCTTCTGATCCCCTTTGTTGTGGTTATTTCTCCCTTTGCCTTCCGTTTTATCCCTTGGTATCTTCCTGATTGTCACCCGTGGGGTACTCTGACATGGCCCCTCATCTTCATCCATATGAGCATAAGTTGTGGTATATCCTCTGTAGTATTCTCTCATTACTTCATTCTGGGAGTTACCCCCTAGATCTAGAACTTCGAGTAGGGGACTATCTTCTCTGTATTCTCTTACACTGCTTTGTTCTTCCTCTTCATTCAAATAGCCTCTCGTTACCATTCGGTGTTGTCCATCAAACAGTCCTCTCACTTCTATTTTGGTATCCTGCCATTCTCCCATCCTATTTCCTCCTTCAGTAATCAGTGGATACATGCCTGTATGAGTAGGAGCGCTTCCTCGGGGTTTGGCTATAGGGCGAGCACATGGATTATATGGGGGTGGCGGGTTCGCTTCGTGGTTATCTATGCAGGATGGGGCTGTTGCCTTCTTTTCCTCCTTCTTTTCTTGCTCCAACCTTGCTTTTTCTTCCTTCACGGCTTCATGTTTTTTCTTTGTCAGATCTTTCTCTTTTTCTTCTTCTTTTCTCTTTTTTATTTCCTCAACCCGTTCTCGTTGATTTCTTTGGCGTCTTGCCTCATCCTCGAACCATTGTACTATTGCTTCCTTCTTCCATAGTTTGCTTGGGGTTCTCTTCTTTCTTTTCTGTTCTTCACAGATTTCCAGCCTTTCCCTCATCTTTTGGCATAACTGCTCATCCAATGTTCCTTCCTCTGGAAACTGCCATGTCCCACTACTCCTAGCATTCCATTTTTTACATAACGTCTAATGTCTTTCTCTTCTTCCTTATGTTCCTTTATTAACATATCCATAGGGCTTTTTCCTGCCATTCTCGTGCCACTTTATTGGGTTCCTATTTCTTGCAGCGGGTTCCCCTTATTTTGTTTGCTTTCACTGCCTCTTGTTTCTTGTTACCCCTCTCGTTGTCCTCTCAGCCCAGTTTCTCTCTACCTAGGTTGGCACACACTCAGCTATTGCAGGTACATAAATTCGCACACATTTAGTTATTTTGGATTCATAAACAATGCATAAATATACATGACACTCAGTATTTTACATCATCATCCCTAACAGTGTTTTCCTCAAAGTATCAAATAAAAAATAATTCACTCACTCACTGGGTACATTGCTCGCACTTTGGGTTCTCACTCTTTGTACTGCCCGTTTACCCAGACCTGGGGCCCGCAGGATTTTTACACTTCTCTAAGCAGACCTGGACTCTTTCCAGCGGTATCAAGGGATTTAGACCTCTTCCACCTGCCTTCTATGCAAACCTGAGTCTTTCATCAGTGGTATTGCAGGACTTTCACTCACTCATTACACAAAAACACAGCGCATTCAATCCTTAGACTTTTCTTCAACCTAATATTCCAGCATGTTCTTTATAACTTCATACAATAATTGTATATTTCCCTTTTAGGTTCTTACCTTTTCTCACTCACTGTTCATCTTACACTTCTACACTTAATCTGTATTCTACTTTAACCTTATTCCAGGACTCTTATTCTGGAGACCAACTCTGTCCTTCCTCCCCTACTGGGGCCCCACACTCACAGTAATGAAGCATCCAATGCAGAATTTAAAAAGGCTTCTGTCTCGCCTTTCCCTATTTGCCTTGCCTCGCTTGTGAGTCATGGAGTCCCACGAGTGGGATTCTGGACTTACTGGGGCTTAGCCCAGTCCTACCGGGGTCGCCAAATGAAGTATAAAATTTCCTTGTGCTATCACAACAAATTTCTATGACTCATATTATCCTACTAATTCCCATGTTCAGTAGTTGAGATTAGTTCAATACTTACACTCTGTGGAATTTTGAGGAGAGAACGAAGCACACAAGACCAGTGAGTGAGAAGAAGTAGGCACAGCTTTTATTGAAGTTTTTCAAACACCATTTGAGATACAGACGTTGAGGTACCCCAAGGAATGATTTGAAAAGCCTGTGTTAGCCCTGTCCCTTATATACTTTATTTCCTCTCCCTTCCAGGTTTCATATTTTCCATTATACCTCACTTCTACGTTTTTCCATTCCTATTATAATTTACTTTTGGGTTTCTTCTTTCCCCTTAAAACAGATTTTTCATGGTTCTCTATCCTATTATGTTCGACCTTTTTCCGTTTGGTTTTTTAAAAAATACATTCTTCCGCATTTTAGTCATTTCTATTTTAGTCAGTGAACTGTGTGGACCGTTGGCCTTTGTCTGCCTTTTTCCCTTGGGACTTGTACCTTCATTTTCCAGCTGTCATGGGTAAGTGCTTTATGTTTACATTGCTAGTCATCTGTTTCTCTATGTTTTATATATGTCCCATTAATATAGTGTTGTACGCTGCTCACACCTTTTTTCCTCTTCCTATTCTAAGCACACCATGGGATATTCTTCCCTTCTCTCGAGGGGCTTGATTTAAACACACGCTATTAGCTGTCTCATCTGTTGGCTGACCTGAGTGTTCTAACTGAAGTGTTTACTTCGTCTCCTGATACATCCACTTTTCCACCTCCATTGCGTTACCAAATGACTCCAGTCAAAGTGTGTGTGGATGTTTTGACCCAAACTGACCCTCAGTGTATGTCTTCTCTTGCTCCTACTAAGTATTATGCAGATACAGACGACATGATGGTTGCTTGGGTGCCACCTTCCAGTCCCTCCTATTCTGTCTCTTCTTCCCACCCTGGATCCCCTGGGCATACTCCGCTCTATCATCCATTCTCACCCTTCCATTCTGGATCACCTGATTACAGTCCCACAAGTCCTCCTTTCCCTCCTGTGTCTGATTCTGAATAAAATCTCATTTTGTTACTTACTTATTTGTGTGGTTTCTATTTATTTTATTTTTTTAAATACTACAAGCCCCTAAATAATATCTGGTGCAACCAATTACCTTCAGAAGTCACATAATAAATTCAGTAAAGTTTACCTGTGTGCAATCAAAGTGTCACATGATCTGTCACATGATCTCAGAATATATGCACCTGTTCTGAGCAAGGGCAGCACCAAGCATGCAGCACCATGAAGATCAAGGAGCTCTCCAAGCAGGTCAGGGACAAAGAAAAAAAATTGAACATCACAAGGACCCCCATATAATCAGTTATTAAATAAATGGAAAGAATATGGCACCACAACAAACCTACCAAGAGAGGGCCGTCCACAAAAACTCACGGACAAGTCAAGGAGGGCAATAATCAGCGAGGCAACAAGGACACCAAAGATCACCCTGAAGGAGCTGCAAATCTTCACAGCAGAGATTAGAGTGTCTGTCCATAGAACCACTTTACGTCGTACACTCCACAGAACTGGGCTTTACAGAAAAATGTCCAGAAAAAAACATTGCTTAAAGGAAAAAAAAAAAGCAAGCACATTTGCTGTTCACCAAAAGGCATGTGGGAGACTCCCCAAACATATGAAAGAAGGTACTCTGGTTATGATAAAAAAAAAAATTAAAAATCCAATTTCCAGGTTGTAAGGCAGCAAAATAGGAAAAATGCCAAGATTAGTGAATAATTTCAGAAGGCAGTGTATCAGAAAATTAAAGCTGAAATTCTGATCTATCAAGCTCTCAAATTCAAATGTTTTCAATAAAGCCTTGGTTCACAATTCACAAGCCTACCCCGGTATGACAAAGCTATGCAACATTTCGTTCACTTCTGAGGGAACAGGATTACATGCAAAACCCAGACATTCCCTTTCGAAGGGAACTCCACGTTGCGTTTAGCATAACAATATAAGGCCAAGAATAGCCACTCCACCATATGGAGGGTACGGCCTGTTAAAAAAGACCCAAGCCCAACGGTCACTGCAAGACACTTGAGCCCTGGATGGAATGAATATCCGTGCTGTAATAATGAATGAATATGTGTGGCATTGACCACCCTGCAGCAGCACACACATCCTGTAAGAATACCACTTTGGACAAAGCCTTTGAGGAGACCCCAGAGCCCATGGAGATACATTTGGCAGTACTTTCCATGCTGCCAGATGGTCTTTTACTGACCTAAACTATTCCATATTCTATTGGAGGGAAAGCATCAGATTTTTATTTTCCCTGTGACAGCTCACTGACCAGAGAACACTGAAACCTTGGGAAAGCCTTGGCTAGGGGATGCTCTACACTAGCACTGTGGGCTAACTGCCCTAACAACCTCATGTCCCCTGACACGTCCCTCCACGGCCACTCAGGACCACTCTTCTTTATCTGCATGGCCTTTATGACTGTTCTCAGATCAGGCCTAGTAGCAAGATGCTAAGGGGTTGGTGGGCTGCCATAATAACCTTCTGTGTCTCCCTCGCACTAGTGTTGGCCCACGCTCCACTCATGGATGCCCGAGTGAACTCAACACAACAAGGAAAGAACTGGCTGAATGCCGCCATATGTCGAGCTCACTCAGCAGGTAGGCCTGCAACACTGTCATTCTCTGCAGTGACCCACAAGCACGGCCTTACACGGTGGTTTGGATGGCAAAGCTGGCCCTCCTAATTACATGCTGTCGATGGAGAGAGGCAGCTTGCAAGCACCTCCTCCACATTCAGCATAGCTAAATAGCCATCCTGTTCATTCCCCACAATGGCCAAATAATTCAACATCGTGGGGTTATAAATATTTTGTAAATAATATTAATATTGTAAATATTTTGTCATGCACTTCTGGAAGAAAGATGAGTTTTCTGCAGTGTGAGGGATTTACATTCACTGGAAAGAAAAAAGCTCATCCAGCCTTAGTAATCACTTCAAGCAGCTCTTTATATGCTACTCTAAGGTTTTAGCACATCCTCCTGGCTCCTCGAAGCACATAGATTAGCGCTGGTCTCCGGCTCTTCTTCTGGATCCATAAGAGATCCCCCGGATCTGAGACGGATAGCTGCCTCGGCAGCACCTAATGTAGGCGTTACAATGTGCAGTCTTTCGAGGCTGCCATCGCATGCTCCAACCCTAGACACTTCACACAGAAAGTGTGCACTTCTCTCCATGATGAAACAGGAGCAAGGCATAACACACTTCCTGAAATCTCTCTCATATTATTATATTGCGCATTCCTTTTTCTTCTTCTCTTCATTTATAGAGATAGAAAAGACCAGAGAAAAGATAGAGAGGAAATGAAGCGTCGATTCTATTTACACAAACAACCAACAGTCTTGCTGAAGATAATAAGGCAGATGACGTGGTTCACAGGTGCCATATATACAATGGGGGGAAAAAAGTATTTGATCCCCTTTTGATTTTGTACATTTGCCCATTGACAAAGAAATCATCAGTGTATAATTTTAATGGTAGGTTTATTTGAACAATGAGAGACACAATAACAACAAAAAAATCCAGAAAAACGCATGTCAAAAATGTTATAAATTGATTTGCATTTTAATGAGGGAAATAAGTATTTGACCCCCGCTCAATAAGAAAGATTTCTGGTTCCAAGGTGTCTTTTAAACAGGTAACGAGCTGAGATTAGGAGCACACGCTTAAAGGGAGCGCTCCTAATCTCAGATTGTTACCTGTATAAAAGACACCTGTCCACAGAAGCAATCAATCAGACTCCAAACTCTCCACCATGGCCAAGACCAAAGAGCTCTCCAAGGATGTCAGAGACAAGATTGTAGACCTGCACAAGTCTGGAATGGTTTCAAGACCATTGCCTAGCAGCTTGGTTAGAAGGTGACAACAGTTGGTGCGATTATTCGCAAATGGAAGAAACACAAAAGAACTGTCAATCTCCCTCGGCCTGGGGCTCCATGCAAGATCTCACCTCGTGGAGTTGCAATGATCATGAGAACAGTGAGGAATCAGCCCAGAAACATCCGGGAGGATCTTGCCAATGATCTCAAGGCAGCT
>JAFFST010001092.1:186521-203734 GCA_022414735.1 Noturus placidus | reverse complement strand
TACAATGTTAAAACCATTAGTGCCTGGGAGGAGGAATTGGGTCTGGAGCTTGAGGATGATTACTGGGGCAGAGCGTTAGATAATATACGGACCGCCACGTCATGCGCTAGACTTAGTTTCATACAATATAAAGTGGTCCACAGAGCTCACCTCTCTAGGAGTAAACTATCTAAAATATATCCCAATGTTCCTGACATGTGTGAGAAATGTAAACGTTCACCTTGTAACCCGAGTCATATGTTTGCACTCTGTCCCAAACTACAGTCCGACATTCTTAGAATCAATTTGGAGGTTTGTCCTCTAATTGCCATCTTTGGGGTTTCATCTCAGTGTCAGCCTCTGAACCTTAGACAAGCTAGTGTTAAGGCCTTTGCATTGTTGCTTGCTCAGCGCAGAATATTGTTGTCTTGGACCTTTCCGCAACCCCCCTCTATATCAGCCTGGCTTAAAGAGTTAATGTTCTTTTTGAAGCTGGAAAAGATCAAGTATAACATCAGAGGTAGGGGCGACTCATTTTTGGGAAAATGGCAACAGTTTATTACCTACTTCAAGGATGTACGCACCCTGGAGGTAGATTAAGGAGAGGTGGACGGTCAATACTATCCATCTTACCCCCCCCCTTCTCTTTTTTTTCCTTTCTTGTCTTTGATTCTATATGGATTTATGAAAATAATACGAAACATATGTAATTGAATTACATGTACATGAATCATAAATAAATGAATCATATGTAAACATTCCTGGGTGGGGTGGGAGGGGCTGTTATTGGGGTAAAAATATTGATTCTGTATTGATATATTTTGTTGTGCTCTGTAAAGTGTATGAGAATGAATAAAAAAAAATATAAATCCAATAATGTTAATAAAGCACTAGGGTTAATGTAGATACAGACTGAACCCTGCTCTGTCTCAGCATCAGGAAATCTACGAAAGTCTAGGTGGATTTAGCAAAAAAATGGATTTTCCCCTCATTATCATTGAAGCGGTAAGACGATAAGGAAAAGCTGCATGAGTAAGACAGGAAGTGGATAAATGGCTACACATGCTGAAATCAAAACAGGGAAACTGAGAATTTGAAGAATAAATTAAGGACAGTAAATGAGAAATGAGCAGACAGGAGTTTTAGTTATTAAAATGTGTTGTGAGAGCACAGACTGACCGGTTCCCTAACTAAACCCAACATGCAATGTTCTGCTCTGGGAACAAACTTCAGTGAATAAAACTCCTATACACAATAAATAAAAGGAGTAATATAAATTGTGTTTTTAAATTCTACTGACAGATTATATAAAATAAATAAAATTCTTTCATGAGTCACTGTATATTAAATTTTAAATTCAGATATATTTTTGATTAATTAGCTAGCCTAGTAATGACATTTGTCTGTGCATAAGTAGTCTGTGTCTGTGGGCGGCTGTGGCTCAGTCGGTAGAGCGGGTTGTTCACAAATCCGCTAATCGTGGTGGTTCGAATCCCGAGCCGGGTGATCCCATGCCGAAGTGTCCTTGGGCAAGACACTGAACCCTAAGTTGCCCCCGATGGCAAGCTAGCACCTTGCATGGAAGCTCTGCTACCATTGGTGCATGAGTGTGCACTTGTAAGTCGCTTTGGATAAAAGCGTCTGCTAAATGAATAAATGTAGTCTGGCTTTAAACCACATTAAATACCAGTAACGGCCAGAAGGTGGCACAAAACATGACTTCTGCATTCATGAACAGATCTTTCTCAGGAAGTGCAAACCCACGGAATCCACCAACATGACATAACCTTTAAAACACTGAAAGAAACACTGTAAAATTATGCAACATCACTTTCTCCCACTCGTGTGACCAAATCAACACACGAGTGTGACCAAATCAACAAACATGAAAAATTAAGAAGTGGTTTTGTTATTCAATCTTACAAATTAGCATCTCTTCACTGAGCTCTGATTTCTTTTTCAAAATAAGCACCAAAGTGAAAGGACGTGGCACAGCAGCAAAGGGTGAATACCTGGGAAGACGAGGTGTGGTGGGAATACAGTTGACTTAGAGCAAGGCAGAGAGGCTTCACACAGGCATGCACACGTACACACAAAAGAATGGAAAAGAAGGCAGACATGAGTGATATTCACAACTCAAAACAGAGGCAATGAATGAAAGAAACAGAAATAAATAAACAAAATGAATGAATAGCCATTTAAGATCCTTGAAAGGTGGACAATGAAAGGTGGATCTGATTGGTAATGTTAAGCAGTCTGAACCATGCACTAGTGGATTCGTTTTAGATTTAATTTCTAAAAAGTAGTGTAAACATTAAGAATCTAATCTAAGTGTTATGGATTCATATTGATTGTAAAATCAAATATTTGGGGAAGTAGCAGCCAGAGACTTGTATTTCTCCATTAGCTGATTTTACGATCTAGAGAACGTTTAACTGGCCACTTTCAAACATCTATCCTACCAGAAAAAGAAATGTAAACAAGTGATAGTCACTTAAATCAGTTACCAAAGTGTGCAAACTATAGAACTGGACATTAATTGCCCATCACAGCTCTATAGTTTAGGCTTGTACCAGCGGTTTTCGGTGGCATCTCTTCTGATGTCCTGGCATGGGACAAAGTTGGGGAGCGTCTATAAACTATGGGCCCCTCTGTATTGACAGCGTGTCCCAAATAAAGAAGAGAGAGTGCAGTGAGGTTAATGTTGATACAAATGCACAGATGAGAATGCGTACACGGACACACACGCACACACACACACACACACACACAGAGTGAGAGAGAGCGAGAGAGAGAGAGAGAAAACATTGTGAACAACATTGATAGGTTAGTGGCAATTCAATTCAAGACTCAACATCTTGAGAGGGAGTGTAGCAAAGGCAGCACAAACAAACATAATACAACAGTCTCCACACCTAAAGTTAACCCTCTGAGCTGTTAGGAGAAACAGTTAAACATGCATATACATTCTACTGGAGGTGTGTACACATGCAGAATTTTCTGACCTGGTGAGTGTTGCGAGGTCGCCAACGAGGTCATGGAGTTGGACAAGTTGAGGTTGGCAGTGATGCTCAGCTGGCTCTGAGCAATGGGTGGATACGGAGAGGTTGGCGTTCGCTGGGACTCCTCACCTCCTTCCTCTTCGATACCCGGAAGGTACGTATCAATCAGAGCATCCAAGAACTTGACCACTAGTTCAGCATAATCCGGGATTTGGGTTTGCTGCAGAGTGAAATAAAACAAGCCACTTGTTTTCTTTGGAGCTAGACACTTGTTGGTCACATTGTGCACTGAACTAAACGGATGGAATAATTGATCCCAAGCCACTCAACAGAATGAAGGATCTGCTGTCTGACTTCAGTTTAAACAAAAGAGATCGACTCTGCTGCAGATATGTCAGCAGGCCACAGAATGCTTCTACTGTAAGTGAAGGCTGTAGCAATATTGAATCGGAGTAACACACATCATTTTCGGCATATATATTAAAAAAGGGTATAAATAAGGAGGAAACGTCTGAAGACACTATTCAAAGCCATAAATGCTTAGCAGGCTCAATTTCCTTCCTAACGTTCTTTAGGAAAATTAATGGCAAATATAAGACCGATTAATCATACCTTAGAGAAAGGGCCGGCAAACCTCCAAAGTCCATTAAAACCGAAGCCTTCAAAAGATGGAAGCAGGACAAGGACAGAACATGTGAGAGTGAGAGAGCACGAGAGAGTGAGAGAGAGATAGGAAGAAGGGACATAAAGACAGGCGGAATAAAAACGACAGTCAGAATACTCAGACAGCTAATAAAGTAGTTTAATTTAAAACTAAATAGCACTTGGCCATTAATAAATATCCACTGACTTTTACTCCCAATTAAGAGACACAAAAATAATTTTTCCCAATGTATTCATAGATGAATATTTAATATCCAGAGTGTAACATTTTTAAAGCTGAATTTTCAAGTGATTTTTTAATCGATCAAAAAAACAAAACAAAGAAAAGGTCTGAGATTAAAAAAGCATTAAGAATAAGGAGAAGTGGGAGGTCTTTCTTTACTCTGCAGACAGGAGGGCTGGTACTGAGGGGGAGACTCCTCATGGTAGACCACACTCTGGACGATGCCGTGAACAGGGTTCAGGAGGTTGGGGTCCTGACACATGGACAGCAGGGTACTGATCTTGGAGTCCAGTAGATTGTGCCTGTTGCAGTAACACCAGAAACAAACAAAATTAAATGAAATGAAAGTGCACAATGAGCCAGTATAATACTGTGTTTTTGTGTCTATATACACTACCAGTCCAAAGTTTGGAGACACCTGACTGACATGTTTCTCATGATCTTAAAAATCTTTTGATCTGAAGGTGTTTAATTAAATGTTTGAAATCAGTGTTGTAGACAAAAATATAACTGGACCAACATATTCGTTTCTTTCATTAGAAAACTAACATTGTATTTACAAAAGAATTATTATTATTTTTTTAAATGGATGATTTGGAACAAAATATTCAGAAAATCAGCCAATAAGTGTTCAGCATAGGTGGGAACCCCTTTAATACGGTTTAAAAAGCATCTCAGGGGGAGTCCTCAAGAAATCGGATGAGAAAATGCCAAGAATTAATTTCTGGGAATTCTAGGGAAAAAAAAGGGGGTCTACATTGAGAATGCTAAAATACTAAATTATTTTTGTGTGTTATTCCAGAGTTTTGATGACTATTAGTATTCTAAAAAGTTGGAGAAACAAAATAAAAATAATGTAGTGTACCAGTACTGTACTTTAGTATATTCTGCCAACTACTGCACTACACACATCGATCTGATTGACAGTAGAATAATATTTACTAGGTGGATCAATTAGTGTATACAGACGACACATGATCTTTTCAGAACGTAGAGCCATTGAGGAAACCAAGCAAACTAAAGTGCAGCGCATCGAACACTCCAGATTGGACAATACACACAATACATACCACCTTACAGTTAAGCATATAAAGACTTCAAACACAATAAAATGTTTACCTCTGATGTAGCACAGCTCATTCCCAAATACTTTATTTAATTTTTTTAATTTTATGGCATTTGGCAAACACCGCTTTTCCAGTGACTTACATTCATCACATTTATACATTTGAGGGTTAAGGGCCTTGCTCAAGGGCCCAGTGGCAGTTTGGCGGGTTTCAACTCATGTCATTCTGATCAGTAGCCCCAATGCCTTAACCACTGAGCTACCACTGTCCACTTAATTTTGTTTTTTCAACCTAGTCAAAACATCAAAAAAATCAGGAGAAGATATGAACTATAGCTACACAGTTGTCCCCTCATTTCTCTCAGTCTCACTCACCATACTTCATTACATTACACTAGCTAACAGCCTAGTCAATTAGGTTTCCAGGCAACCAAAACACATGACCGAGCAAGCACACTGGAGCTTCCACTTGTCCAATGGGCTAATGAATTTGTCTTTTGTCCAATAATTTTCTGTATAAACTACATGTGCTCATTCTATCATATTTCCTACAAAAACGGATTATTTCCATCTTGCAGAACAGACGGCTTCACTGCAGAACAACAGAAGCATAAGGTTGACTCAAGAGACAGTTGTGGTTGCTATAACTGCTTTTGTACGTCATCCTGTTAACTGTAAACAGACAAGTATGAAAACTGTCAAGCACTTTGACGTAGTTCACAAAGCTTCTAAATGAAAGAATGCAGAAAAAGCACAAACTGACAGTCTATACATAGCACTCAACTCAGTCAGGCCAAGCACATGAATGCTGCACGACAAGCTCAACTCCTTTCCTTAATGTCAGAGCCTACTCTAAAACATTTCCACTCGTGGAAACTCCAACTTAAGTCCTATTCGGACAGGACTAGTTTTCCAGGGGAACATTTTTCACATGTATTTTGCGATTTTAATCCCGTCTGAATCTGCCAAGTCTGTTTTTTTCCCCTCACACAACCGCTATAAAAATGTACATGTTTTTACTACCCAAGAAATAAAAAATAAAATCAACATGATGAGCCAAATCACAAACTGTTAAGACTGGCCACTGTAATATCAGTGTCAGGTGATTCCTCACCTTCATTTCTATACTGTTTTAATTATATAAGTAATCAGTTCTATAAAATCATGTGAAGTTTATTTTAGTAAGTTTAAAGATCTAATTTTAATCAATTTAATTTAAATCAATAAATTAAGAAATTTACTTTTTAAATTTTAAAAGTACTTTAAAAGTGCAACGCCCAGATGTACAAAACAGACACGCCCAAGAATTGTAACTAACTACGTTTAGAAAACTAGTGCTAAAACAAGCTTTCAGTTCACAGGCTTTTTAAATTCTCTGCAGATGAACTGTCCCCTCATGCCTGCCAACCTCTCTATTTGCTGTGCCATATGGGTAAAGAATGTAAATGGATAAGGAACACTCACACCACGGGGAACACCTTTGGAAAAACCACACTAGCTTCAGCCAAATACTCGTATAGAATCCTCTGGTGGAACTCATCAGTCGAGTACTTCACTTGTGTGGCCTGTTACACAAAAGAGACCTTACAACATAAATAGCAAAGCATAGAATACAGCGCTTAAGAGCACTTAAATTATCTATCAGAATATGAACAAATCTTCTTAGAAGGCAGTATATATCCACTATATCAGTGGATCTAGATCCACAATTATCAAATTTATTATAAATAGTTATTAGCCTGTTTGACTGGTAGCTTGAATTATATGGGTTTAAGCCAAATATCAATAACTCAAAAACAAGTAAACCGATAAATAATGTCAAGTTGGGCCAAATGTGTTCTGCCATGGTAAATGTCAGGAATTAAAAAAAAAAACAAAAAAAAAACAACAACAAATAGCCAGAAAATTACTGTATTTGAGAAGACAGAAAAGATGGAGAGCAGTGAGGGAAGTGGACCTGGCCAAAGTTTCTCACCAGCACAGTAAGGAGCAGCATTTGGATCTTGGGGTCAGTGAGCACCTCCTCATCCAGCAAAACGTTGGACTCGGACACAGAGACCTTGCGTAAATGGGAGTTGGCTATTCTTTGTGTCTCTGAATAAGGGGGACAGGAGAAAATTGAGCTACTGCAGTCACTCTGTAAAAATATCACCTAACCCTCAACTTAAATAGATCAATTACACTCATATTCTTTGATTATTTAGGTCTCATAAGATCACTGAATACAAAAATATCATAAAACTTCTCAACTTAGAACCTAAATATACTGATAAGAAAAAGTATATGCACTGTATCTAAACATCACATCATTCATTTATTATATGCAGTCATGCTCAGTTCCCTGATAATCTGCACTAGGCTCTGCAAAGTCTTACCAATGTCATAGTCATTCTCAGCCACACGCCTTATCTTCGGAGGAGTGGTGATGCCTGTTTCCATTTCTGGTCTCTTTGGTGCTTTGGAGTCTGATATCAGATGGTCAAAACTCTTTCTGGTGCCTAAACAACAACAACATACAATTAAGACAAATGAGTACAACATTAAACAGCACTGTAGCCCTGAGTACAGAGTTAGAGATGATTAAAAATGGGAATAAATAATTTAAACACAAAACTTATCCATTTATTTTCATGAGTAATCCTTCACCACTCTATGAACTAAACATTAAACCAGACAGGAAAAAAAATGGTATACTTCCAGCATTCCCAGAGTTCATATTAATCAGGAAACACTAAAAAAAAAAATAAGGTAGTGGATTTGCATAGTTACCCAGTAGCTTCTTGGCATTGGCCTGTGAAGGCTGCCCCATATCGACGCTCATGGACTTTCGTGTGCGTGGGCTTGTCTGCCCCATTGTGGGATAATATGCTGCCAGGTAGCGTTCTGATACTTTGGGCGATGTCCATGGCTGACTCTCCTTTAGTGGCCTGCCGCATCGGAAGGACAAATCAACAGAATGGCTTAAAATAAATAAATGTTTAATAATGATTTAAACTAATAAATGTTGAATCTCTCCCAACTAAGGAAGTTAACTGATAACTGATGAACAATAGCTCTTGTTTATCCCAACAATTACATAGATTTCTTTGTATATAAAATAAGCAATACTATCTGTTAATGAGAGTCATCTGAGACAGACACACTGATCACTAGACAATTGCAAGGAATCGTTCAAAACGCCCAGCTACTTTAAATGAATTATAGCTGCAGATATATATCATAATGATTATCTATATCATAATTGATTATGATCATAATGATAACAATAAAAATGTAACTTGTTACATCAATATCAATAATAATATATTGTCATAATATTATTATTTTAAATGGCACCTTTCCCAAGCTCAAAAAAAAAAGTTTTTGCCCATGTCTGAAGTCTTGTTGGGTTTAATTTAATTTATAATATTTAACACTGTTTGTTCCAATGTGACCAAATCTAACAACTGTGTAAAGGAATCATGGCCACCTCAAATAATTATATATTATCATTTCATAAATAATAATAAAAATACGCTACACAGAATACACACACAAAATTATAACTGGCATCGAGCAATGTGAAAACATTTGGTGGAAGAATAATTCTCCAGGTGTATTCTCATGGTATCCTTTTCAGTACTGCCTGGTCCTTATTTAAAACTTAACACTAAAACAGTAAAAAGCAACACCTCTTTAAAAGGGGTTGATGATCGCACCTGCATCCAGGCTCAGGGTGATAAACTGAGTAAGTGTCCACAGGGAAGTTCTCCATGGTAACATCTGAAAGAAGCAAAGACTTCCTGTGTTTGAGACTGCAGCGGCTGCGTACCTCCTCAGACACTGTGAGCAGAGCTGCAAGAGAGAGAGAGAGAGAGAGAGAGACACACACACACACGCACATTAAAAACAGGACAGAAATGATTATGAATATATAGTGGGAGAGTTTCTTTTCCCCCCTCACCTGCCAGGTAGGCCACACTCTGAGTGTTCACCTCAAATTTGTCACAGTTCCGGTGTTTTCCCACCAGACCCAGAAGTGTGTGGAGGATACGCACCGTTCTTGCAACCGTGGTCGAGGATGGGTGTCTGTAACCTTCAGAAAATATAACAGAGCTGAACCAAAACATGTATTCATTTTAAAGAATATGCAATACCTACACAATGGAACACACATCACTTTCTATCTTTATACTTTAAGGTCTATGTAGTGTGGGTTGCCTGCTTGAAAATAACTAACCATCCTTGGGTGAAGAAAAGCAATTTAGCAAGTGCAGTAGTCCAGTGAATATTCAGAATGAAGTACACATCAACCATCGGAAGATGTATATAATAATAATTCTGCAGAGGGTTTCTGCAGAATCTTAATGCTGCTTGTGTCATCTTTTACCTTTTAACAGATGTCCCACTAGTGCGAAATTGAAGTTGGAGTTAAAGTTAAGGCCAACAAAATGGTCCATTTGTTTACAGTCCCATTCTAGAGGCTTCCGAATCTCCATAAAGACCTCCTCAGGACTCTACAAAACCAAGAGAAAAGACTTTTAGCATTGCAAACGCATTAGCCAAACTACATCCTTTACACAAGTTTAGTTTTGTTGGCTACACAAAAGGCATATATTTTTTGCTATACAGAAGCAAACCTAAATGGTTCACATTTTTATGTGCGTCTCTCTGTGCGCATGTCCTTCCTTCTCTGTTTAATACCTTGTCATTAAACACCCGTAGGCTGTCGAGTGTGTGCAGGTTCTGCTCCAGCAGTGCAGTCCCTGCTGAGTACAGATTTACCTCATCCAGCTGCAGTACTGCTACTGCCACCCAGAATAAGGCCTTATGCATGGGAGAGTCCTGAACACACACACCCAAAATACGGTCCAAACCTATTAACCTTCATAGTTTCATAATGTTTCTCATCAAAGGGTGATTAATGTAACTCTTATGTGCTTTGTTGTGACTAAAGTTTTGGTGTTTTGCTGATCTGCTATAAATTAATTGTACTCTTGTTTTGAGGAACAAACATCACTGACTACAAAATGGTAATTGTTTCAGCATACTAAGCTATACATTTTACTAATATTTTGTCAACTCCGTGAACTCTCAGTGCAAGCAGTTACAAAAAAACGCAACAATGTGTATTTTATCTCCAGAAATTCCAGCAACCTAAAGAACCACTGTACCTGACTGAGGAGGGGTTGTAGCTTGGTGAGAGCGATGACAGTGGCTTCAATGAGAACCTGACTGTTGTAATTATCCGGCCCTTTTAAGCAGCTCTCCAGCCCCTGCAGAGGAAGAGCATTAATGTGGTTGGCCAGTGGAGCATAGCACCAACAGCTAGAGATACATTGCCAGGATAAATGGCTCTCATGCAGTCTCAACAGCATGCTGCACTCTGCAGATAGGAACACCATTTGACATGCACAGAGAAACAAACAGCCTATTTAAACTCTCCCAAGAAAGGAGAACAAGTCACAGCGCAGAGACTGGACTAGAGAGCGAGCATTATTAAACTGTGAGCTTGTTTAAAGAGTGACAGCAAGTGACTCAGCAATATTTAGAGGATGTTTTCCAAATTATTGTACGAGTATGAACGAAAGTAAAATTCATCTGATGAGACAGAAAGTAAGTCATAAATGTTTTAAACACACCCAGTACTGAGGAATCATTCAAACACATCGTAAGTCTTTAAAGCAAAACTCCACCTGGAAACATACATTTACACTGAACAATTTGTGGTGTGCTGAGCGATTCTGGTGCTAATTTGTTGTTTGGTGCTGTGTTTTCATTATTCCTGGGAGAAGTTAGTGCTTGTGTGCCATGTTGACATTACAGGGGGACCCTGTGATTACTAATGTTTAATACAAATAAAATAAAAGACCAAGAGATTCTTTTTTTCAGTCACTACTTTCCAACCACATTCAACAACATTTTAATGAGAAATCCCAGAATGCAATGCCACTATACAATGAATCTGTGACGAGTTACAGCAGAGACTCAGCTCAGTTGGTTAGCAATGTATAAGATGATGAAAATGACACTACAAGAGTACTACAATATTACTACAAGATTAGCTTTGGAACCTGATGTGTTTGAGCAGAATGTAGCAGCAGATGAGTATCTGACTAAAGCACTGCTACATTGCTCTTTTTAGGTAAAGACAAAACAAGAGCTAAATGCCACTATCGGCAGAAATAGACCAAAATGTTGAAAGAAGCTTAAATGAAAAAATCATCTCAGAATTTGATTACAGAAATCAATATTTTACACAAATGAAGATAACATGTTACCTACAAAGACTAGTATGCAAGTGGGTGGATTTTATCATGTTTTCATGAGATTATGAAGGTAAACGGTAAAGTAGTAGATTGGGGCTAAGAATGTGGGATGGGGGAGGGAAGCACTCACCCGGTCAATGCTTAGCAGAGGACTGGCTTTGCTGAGAATCCGGATGATCTGTTTGATCTGACCATGAGTTACACGTTTACTGATGCAGCCAAACACCACCAGTGCCCGTGGCTGCAGAGACGGATTATACTGGAAAGCAAATCTAACCAAAGACATATAGCACAACAATCAATGAGCGGACAAAGAAAAAAAATTAAAAAAAAAAAACCCCAGTAACAATTATATATTCATTATTATTTACGCACTTCTGAGCTAACTCTGTCCACTGGTCTAACCATTTGCACGCAGGAATGTCCCTCATACAAGCCTAAGAAAGACACAAGAGTATCTTCAGCATTGGATGAAAATATCAAAAATAACATCAATCATGTTTCCATTGTGGCAAACAGGGTGTAGAAGGAAAATATTAAACACAAAACTCAGACAAACCTCCATAATTTCCAGAAGGGCTTCAGTAACTGTCTCTAGCGAAGACAGGGCAAATGTCTCCCTCTCGTAAGAGCCTGGAGAGAATGAGCGGTCTCTGTAGCTGGAGCGGAATGCTATGACCGCTGCTGATTTGACCTTACTTATGCCAAACAGCAGGTAGAACTTGGGCAAGGAGAATTCGGTGAGACTCAATCGCAGCACCTGTTTAGTCTCCTCTGCAGAGAACAGAAGGAGAATGATGATACGATGGCAGAGGTGACACTGGAGTGGAAATATAAGGCCCCTAGGTAAACCAGACCTCAAGGGGCTTGTACTAAAAGTGCATTTTTATGAAATGAGATGGGTGCTCAAAAGACACAGTGTTTAAACAATGCCCAGGAATTAGTGTTAACAGTGAAGCATACAAACAGCGCTATACAGAATTTATAACAGTGTGCATGTATAAATGTGAACACGCATGTGCGTTCTCACCACTGAAGTTGAGCTGGGAACAGGTACACAGTGAGTGGATGATGTTAATGACCAGACCGTGGGTGGAGGCTCTGAGGGACAGAGGTCCTGTAGCCACCAGCAGAGTGACCACATGGAAGAGGTAAGGCAAGTGGGCCGCCACATCCAGAGAGTTATTAAAGGAAAGCATGAGCATGTAGCGCGCCAGGATAGCGATATCATCCCACATTAGGTGCTGCTCCAGGGTAGGAGTAGGAGACAGGCACGTCTTGTCAATTATCTTGCACATTCGACCAATCACCTTTGAAGCATAGAAGAAAGAGAAGAAATATTAAGGTAGGTATTGAACAATCAAAAGCATACATAAATGTCATGTTTCGTGACATTTGTCAAAAAAAAATTCCTTGGTCGTGAGTTAAGATCAGTGGTCTTAGAACACATAACGTGATGTTCACCATGTTATTGCATAATACATTATAAAGTTCAGCATATGCCAAGATTTTACTGGGATCATCTAATAAAGTATGACAATCTGCTAAGACCACTGAAACAGCAGTCTAAAACCAACTTAAGATTTAATTGCCAATATTTGCAACAAAGATCAAGCAGTTGTGTCCAGAAAAGGTCCTGAGTCCTTTTTACAATCATACAAGATAGCCTGTAAAATATTCTAAAACAATGTCATTTTTGTCATCAGCTCGGTGCGTCATGCACCTAAACATTACTCTCCACAGGCCTATGACCTCAATAAGGTCATGTTTGGGCCTGTTTTTGACCTCCGAGTCTGATCTTGTTTGAGGCATAGAGAAAGCAGATGTGATGACTGGACAAAGCATGCCCTTGTACTCTCAATCTGGCATGTAGTGACATCAGCAGTGGCTGGCACATGCTAGCCAAACAGTGCTCAGCACCCACTCAGTGCAGCTATGAGCTTAAAAATATAGCAATGACAAATGGAGATAAGTAAACACAAAGACGGATCCTAATGCTGGCGCTGCTTCGTTCAAGGACCACAATGCCCGGGACACTTGAGGTTAGTGGAATTTAAATCCAAAGGGTCAGCTTTGTGCTATGCCTCCTAACAATGATGTCCATACACTATATTCACTAACTGTTCTTTATAAAATGGGACCATGTGTCTTGCTAACTTACTATTGTGTGTGTACAAGGAAGCACGTTTACGACTCCAGGGTAGGCATTTGTATACAATATCTGAAGATAATGGAGTAGCAGAGCAAGCTTGGACAAGATCAATGAAATGTTTCCAGAGCATAAAAGGCGAGGAACCTTAAAACTAATTCGTCCACTATTTTTTTTTCCTGTGAGAAAATGATTTTTTCTTCGATGCTTTAAGTATTATGAAAATTTGCAATTAAATAAACAAACAAGGCTCTTAATGTAAACAAGCTTCATAATTATAATTTGACTGCTTACTAAATGCAAGTCAGGTCATGCATTTAATAGAATTTTGATTAGTAGTGTTGATAAAGTAGAAAGAGTTGCAATGGATAATAGTTAATGTCTGGAAATAATTAATAATGGCTGTTAGCAATCAAAGATAATGAGCCAAAACAGTCTGACTAACAGCAAGGTCACATTTTATACCACAATGCCAGTGAATTCTTTAATCTGATTGGTAAGATGGTGCTGATTACTGACCGTTAAATCAAATCACAAGGTTGTTTATGTGCTCCTTCTAATGTTATAGTTCCTATACAAATGGTTTTTGTTCACAGGAATTTGTACAGTGGATGCTCCACATCCTCTAAGGCTTTTTTGTATTTACATTTTTTATAAGTGCTGTTATTTAACAAAGGATAATGTACCATCATGGATTGTGGAAGGAGTCTCCAGTGTCAGTGCTTTGCCACGGTAAAGCATTGAGGACAGGGGAGTTTGCACTTTCTGGTATCTCCTCAGAGAAATAAAGTCTCATGGACTTAAAACATTAAATGAATCTATAAACTCATAAAAAAAATTATTATAAAACAAATTGTAATTGTTGACAAGTTACTGTGGTATAAAATAAATAAAACACTTTGGGATGTACTGTCACAGCGAAAATAATCAGCACTCAATAATCAAGGATTATTTGTTTGTCTCCAAGTCCTGTTATGTTTTATTGCTTACTTATGATACACTACTTAAAAAAAACAACAACATTAATGGTCTAGATTTTGGCATCTAAAACTGGCAATGAAAGCTTACCTTGCTTGAAACCAACTTAACATTTCCAGATGCCAGAGCCACAGCTGTATCAGCCATTACTTCAGCTTTGATTGATCCCAGACCTCCAGTAGCGCTGGTCTTTATGAAACTATCCAACACCACATCGAGCAGGTCTGATATCTATAAACAAACAAAAAAAAAAAACACAAGTTGATTTAGAGCACTTGTGTTGGCGATGCAAGTTTTAAGAAGCCATGTATGCATACAAGGATTAGTGATTCCCTAGAACGTCTGTAGAAGGTGAAAGAAAGTCTGTGCCAGTGCACAAGAGCAAACCCACCTGGCCCAGGCTTCCCCAGATCTTAGCCTGAATTGATGGATACATCTGCTTCTCATTGATGGTCATGGTGATCAGCTTATCCAGAATGGCAGTTACGCGTTGCCGCTTGGCATCATCATTGTGCTTACAGAAGCGCACAAGGTTGCGCAACCAAGGAGTCATGTATTCCAGACACAGGTGCTTCAGTTCAATACCTGTAACACCAGCAGACACAGGAGAAGACGACTCAATCTGATACACTTAATTGGTCAGTGGTGTACAGATATGAAAAGTGTGCCCGTGTAGTACTAACTTGACTTGCTGAAACCACTGATGCATTCTTCTAGAAACTCCAGGGTGAGGTGAGGTTCATTGGCTGCTAAAGTCTTACTGATCGACACAATGAAAAGGGTGTTGTTAGCTGGGATGCATAAGCCAGATGTTTCCAGGAGTTGCCCTTCAATCTTGAGGTTGAAGGTGCAGGTTAAGGCACACAGAAGGTTGTATGCTGCTGACCTGTGGACAGCACCAAAATAAAATAGTCACACATATGCAACATAGATATCATGGTTAGATAACTCAGAAGAAGGGGATTCTTTACTTAATCTGTAAAATCAGAAAGAGACAGGACTAACAACCTCTGAATATTTATCAAAGCAATTGATGTACAAGATTTTGCATGTTCTTGGCTCTAAATTAAGTCTTTTTTCATTGTCTTGTCAATGGCAAGTTCAAGTGCCTGCCAGCTGAACTAAAAGACACACAACACCCACATTAGCATTTCTAATCAGCTCAAAGCAACAAAGAAAGAAGCTGCCGAGTAAAGGGGAGCACTGTTTCCATAAGAACTGAGATGCATTGATTTATCCATGCCTGTAAAAAATGACAAAAACAAGTGCGCATTTTACCTCAGGCTGGGGTCAGAACTGCCCAAGTTGAGGAGGGCAATGTTGAGTAATGTTCCAGGCACATCTTTAGGTCTGATTTTGGTGTGCTGGGGAATTGAGTCAGGCTGAGAGAGCTCCCAGCGTGTACGGATATGGATGATGGACTGCACTATGGCATCACATTCCTGGTGCATAAAGGTGAGGGGTGTGCCTTGGTTGGCGATGGTCAGTGTGAACTGGTTTTCATCAACAAGGCAGATCTCTTCAATCTCAGAGGCATAGTAGATATCATTGAGGAAGACTGACTGACCCAGAACACGGGTACGCTCAGCTGAAGTCACTTGTACAGCTGTGGATCCAACCTGAGTAAAAATATTTAAAAGAGATCTTTAATACAGGGACATCTCACTAAGACAGTTTTACTCAAATTCTTTAGTGGAGATTTATCTCCCAAAATACCTTAATGGACACTTTTGTATCTTTGTGAGCAAGCTTAAGTGCATTATGGAAAACTTTGAGGTCCTCCTCCAGTGCCAGGGTCGAAGCAGGAAGCTTCTGCTGGTCAGGTTCCACGTATTCGGCAAGGCGTGCAGGCGAGTCAATAAACAGCAGCTTCTTACTGCCTTTTAGACCAGTCAGCAGACGCTCATGATATTTAGTGTATTCACGCACCCAGGTGTTGCAGTTATAGATAAAGACAGCAGCCACATTCTCATAGGCAAAGTTTGGAAACACAACAAACCACTTGGAGAGGAAGTCAGTCTTGAAGCGGTTGCTAGGGCCAACATGGGTGAGGTCCACAACTATCTCGTAGTGTTTGGCATAGTATGGTTTGAGTGTGAGCAGTACATGGTAGATTAGGAGATCACCATTGATCTGCCCCGTTTTGAACCTAAACGGAAGTAACAGAAATGTTAAGGAGGTTATAGGTCTTGTTTTAAAAGAAATTCACTTGAAATACTGAACAGTTACATTCATCACATTGTAAGCAAAAGCCATCTTTGGGAATTCAGTTTAAATATTAAATAACCATGTACACATAGCAATCCACAAACGTGTTTTTACTCAAACTGGATTTGTACTCTACCCAAATGTTCACAAATATTAGATAGTTAGTTACATTTATATAGCACTATTCTAGACAATCAAAGCGCTTTACATAGTATTTCGGGGGTGGGGGATCTCCTCAACCACCAGTAATGTGTAGCATCCACCCAGATGATGCAGCGGCAGCCATAGTACACCAAAACGCCTACCACACACCAGCTATTGGTGAAGAGGAGAGAGTGATGTAACCAATTCAGAGATGGAGATTATAGAGAAGGGCCAATGGGGGAATTTCACCATACAAGTGTCCTGGGATTTTTAATGACCACAGAGAGTCAGGACCTCGGTTTAACGTCTTCTCCAAAAGACAGCACTGTTTTTACAGTATAGTGTCCCTGTCACTATACTGGGGCATTAGGCTCCACACAGATCAGGGGGTGAGCACCTCATGCTAGCCTCCCTAATACCACTTCCAGCATCAATCTTAGTTTTCTCCAGGCTCAACCCTGCTTATCTTCAGTGGGAAACCAGGCATAAACTGCAGGGAGATCTGCTCTGCCAAAAATATCTCCTGGGTTTGGTTTATGTTTTTATATATATA
>JAFFST010001092.1:168389-185930 GCA_022414735.1 Noturus placidus | reverse complement strand
TAACTGTGCGATTCAATTTTACCGCCGTCTCCATGCCTCCCTCCCCCCCTCCTCCTGCTCAGCCTTCGCTACCGTAGCTGATACAGTATCCATACGTAAGTACCCACAGAATTACCTGTTCAATGTCTATTTTCTTCTTTTATGATTACAGTACAGTACAGGTATTTAAACTGCATTAATTACACATAGGTTTGTATGGGAAAACATGCCTTTTTATATGTAGTACAGTGTTTTGGGGGAATTTTAAAGGGTTGGAACCAATTAAATTTTTTTCCTTTATTTTAAATGGGAATAATTCGATCGACTTACGAGATGATCGACGAACGAGCTAGGTTATGGAACGAATTAATCTCGTAGGTCGAGGTACCACTGTATACACATATACACACACACACATATATACATACATATACACATAACACATATACATACATATATACACACACACACACATTATATACACACTATATATTATATACATATATATATATACACATATATATATATATATATAACATATATATATACATATATACATATATATATATATATATATATATATACACACACATATATACATATACACATATATACATATACATATATATACATATATATATAATTAAAATAAAATAAACCCATAAGATATTCTAAATACACGTCAGACCACGTTTCTCTTTTATAACAAGTCATTTATGTTCTACTTTCTCTCATAGATCTAAACATCTAAATTCAAAGACCCCTCTACTAGACGGGGACAGGAAGTATTATTTGCATCTTGGGCTCATCCGTTCTTCTGCTAGTTTCAATAACCTGTGTAACCCAAGCTTTAAGCAGGTAAGTGTTGAATATCTCTTAACATTTGTATTTCATGTATCTAATTACTGTGTTAATTGTGTGCCACAGAATGCAGATATTTAATTTCTTTTAACCACAGTACGATTACATAATATTTAAGGTATACTGTAGAATTACCTTTATATACACACACATCACTGAAAAACGGATTTAATCTTCAAAACTTTCTCTACTGATCGTGAACACCTAAATAAAACTACCTAAAACTGAATGAACACAAATTAAATTACAAATGCTCATAATATTTACCAGTCATGTATTATCTTTCAACTAGAAGCAGCACAAAAGTTTGTCTCCCCGAGAAGAATTTTTCTGGCTATTTTTGTGGTATGTATTTCATTCTGGCACTCCATGACTTGATGGGTAATAATCTGAAGACTAATATCTTGTTTATTCTTAAACTAAAATAAATTTGTCTTGTTCCAGTGTCTAAGCTGGTATGGAAAATACTACATCTCTCAACAACACATTTATCACCAACTTCAAGAACCAAACAGAAGTTCCAGATGGTTCAAATGGTTGTTTTATTGATCCTCAGCTAGCATTGATAGTAGTTGCAGCATCTGGGAGTCTAATGCTTGTCCTACTAATATCAGTCTTGGTGCTGGCATGTAAGGTAATCACTTTAAAGCGACAGTGCCAGGACCGACGCCCAACCCGCAGTAACATGGATCTGAGAGGATCAGGTCACTGGAGCACTGAAGGAGCAGAGGAAGGCATTGTAGGACCATGCGAGACCAGTGTCCTGCTACAGGAAGTTAGGAGAGATGGAGAAGAGCAGGAAGAAGAAGAGGAGGCTATGTCGCATCAAAGCAACTCGGACAACATCGATGAGGAAAATGTCCTGGCCACCATGCAGGGCTCCACCTCCAGAGATTCCTGCATAGATCCTGCTAAGGAACTGGAGAACATGCCTTTGGTGGTGTGAGCTTGCACGTGTCTTTCACCTACAGTGATAAATTCTAACCTAAAAGCAGTATCTCAGATGCAATCTGTGACTTAACCATGTAGATTTTTTGCTGTTAAACTGTTTTTTCCCTACCTGCTCCCTTTTCTCTCTTGTATTATTTCCATTTACCGTATTTTCCGCACTATAAGGCGCACCGAATTATAAGGCGCAGTCTCAATTACGGGGTCTATTTCTGTACTTGACCAATAAATAAGGCGCACCGTGTTATAAGGTGAATATGATTGTTACGCCAAGCAAAAGTCGCACAACATTTTTACAGATTTTGGAACTCAGTCCACACATAAGGCGCACCGGATTATTAGGCGCACGACCAATTTTTGAGAAAATTTAAAAGGCTTTTAGGTGCGCCATATAGTGCGGAAAATACGGTAATTTAAAAATCTGGAACTTGGCATTTAATATTTTCTGTTAGATAGGAGGTCTGTAATGGATGATAATTAAAATAACATGATAATAAAATTAATTAAATTTAAATTCATATTTAAATTCACTGGAGTTTTAGAACAGTTAAATACCACAAACACCTTTCTATGTGATATCTATGGATTCAACTAAGCTAATACTACTGCTTATCCAAGATGAGCAGGTAATATAGTAGCTTGTTTTGTAAAAATGGAAATTCTGGTTTTAGAAACTACTGTTTATGCAAAGACAGAAATGTATTAGTCACCCAGATTTTGCTACATCTAGTCTTTCTCCTGACCATCATATGTACCAGATAGGTTTTTAAAATATTTTTCACTTCCTTTGTAATCAAGCATGGCAAAATAAATTGCTAATTAAAAATAATTTGATCTGTGTTTGTGCTGTATTTTTCATGTTGGTTTACATACTATATTTATACGTTAGTTATATATGCTATAAATACTGATCTTCCAAAGCAACAGAACATTCCCAAATCACTAATGAATGCTTTTTATTTCCATTTACATACTTCAGCTGTTGTAATACACATAATACAGTGTCCTCCACTAATATTAGCACCCTTGGTAAATATGAGCAAAGAAGGCTGTGAAAATTTGCCTTTATTTGTTGAACCTTTTGATCATTTGTTTAAAACAGATATTTTTAAAAACCACAAAAATTCTGTTCTCATAGATAAACAATTGCAAACAAAACAGGTTTATAAAAAAAAAGAAGAAATTGTGTTAAATATGTGTGCAACAATTATTGGCACCCTTTTTGTCAATACTGTGTTACTACCCTTTGCCAAGATAACATATCTGAGTCTTCTCCTATAATGCCTAATGAGGTTGGAGAATAAATGGCAAGGGATCGGAGATCATTACTCCATACAGAATCTCTCCAGATCCTTCAAATTTCGAGGACCTTGCTGGTGGACTCTCCTCTTCAGTTCACCCCAAAGGTTTTCTATGGGTTTCAAGTCAGGGCACTGGCCATGGCTGGACATTAATTTTGTGGTCAGTAAACCATTTTTGTGTTGATTTCGATGTATGTTTTGGATCATTGATATGCTGGATGATCCAACCACTGCTCACTGTATGCTTTCTGGCAGAGGCAGTCAGGTTTTCATTTAATATCTGTTTATATTTGATAGCGTCCATGATTTTGTCCACTCAAACCATCCTCCTCAAAGTGCGCTGAGACAATATAGACACATGTCCAATTCCAGATTGATTCCCAACATTTCCAGTTGACTGGAACTTTTTAATTATTTCCCTGATGGTGGAAATGGCCATTTTCAATGCGTGTACTTTTCTTATAGCCACTTCCGATTTTGTGAAGCTCAACAATTTTTTGTTTTAAATATTAATGGGAATTTACTTTTTACAGTTGTAAAATATACAAATATGGTATATTCATATTGAATTCATAGGGGTGCCAATAATTGTTGCACACCCATATTTAACAAAGTTTTTTTTTTTTTAATCAACCTGTGCTGTGTTTGATTTAAATTGTTTGATACCCATGAGAGCAGAGTATTATTGTGAATGTTTTTAACAAAAGATTAAACAATAAACAATAAAGATTTTTTCCACAGACTTCTTTGCTCATATTTACCAATGGAGCCAATATTTGTGGAGGGCCCTGTACATGGTTACTACAGCTGTAATACAAACGCACAGTGTATATTAAGAAGGAGGGAAAATGGCTAATTGGGCCCAATTTGGACATTTTCAATTAGGGGTGTACTCACTTTTGTTGCCAGTGTCTGTGTGTTGAGTTATTTTGAGGGGACAGTAAATTTACACTGTTACACAAGCTGTACACTCACTACTTTACATTGTAGCAAAGTGTCATTTCTTCAGTGTTGCCACATGAAAAGATATCAAATATTTACAAAAATATGAGGGGTGTACTCACATTTGTGAGATACTGTGTGTGTATGTATATGCACACACACACACACAGCAAAAAACAATCCCTTTTTCAGGAGACTATATTTTAAAGATAATTTTGTAAAATCCAAATATGCTTTACAGATCTTTATTGGAAAGTGTTTAAATGATGTTTTTCAGGCTTGTTCAAATCAACCACAAACAATTATTGCACATTAAGGACCAGTCCTTAAGACACTAACAGTTTACAGGTTACACAGTTACAATAACTTAGGACACTATAGAGACTACTGACTCTGGAAAACACCAGAAGAAAGATGCCTAGAATGCCTGCTCATCTGCATGAACATACCATAGCCCTGCTGCAGGGAGGCATGAGGACTGCAGATGTGGCCAGAACAATAAACTGCAATGTAGGACACCTAAGACAGTGCTACAGGGAGAGAGGAAGGACAGCTGATGACCCTTGCAGTTAAAAATGACACATAACCATGTTTGGGGTAACATTTCACAGCAAGAACCGACACATCTGGTGCAGTTCATGAAGATGAGATGCACTGTAGTACTTAAAGGAGCTGGTGACCACACCAGATACATACTGAAACATGCATTTCTATAAAATATTTTAAAAACTTCCTTAATATCTGTATTGCACCATCAATGCATTAACACTTTTTTCTTTTTTTAATAATTGCAGAACAGTAACCGTTAGTCAGAATAAAACATTAGTAGGAGTACAAGAAAGGAAAAAAAGCAATGGTTTCACAGCTCTCATTTCCTGCCAGTGAAATTTGTGCAAGTTCCTCATTCAACAAACTTCAAGCCATCGTGTTTCACCAAGACTTGAAACAAGGTGCGGTGGACAAGTAAATATGTATATAGTGTAATCTTATCAACATAACTGATCTTCAGATTTGATTATTGCCTCCTTTGTGTAGAAGAACATCTAGACTTCATCAGTAAACCGAATGTTAACCTGGTAAGTTACAATTGATATGTCTGTGTATTAGAATTATGACTAAAATATGTTGCTGGAAAGGTTTGTCTCATTTATTTGTTTATTAGGTTGGTGGTTAGCTATATAATCACATTTTAAATTAGTTGAACTAAAGCAGTATGTACATAATTTTATCAGGATTTCAATACATGATCATTCTCTTGTATGTACATCGTCATGTACTGTATATAATATGGTAGTCACCAAGAACTATAAAATGTAATTACACTACTTTAAAGTATAGACTGCTCTCTAATGAACTACATCAAAACAGAACAAGATTTAAAAAGTAATAGTCCATGGTACGCTTTTCTTCCTTTTGGTGTGAAATTGGAATGGTAGCTACAAAATTATTTACCCATTTGCTTAATACCTCAAAAAAAATTAATATATTAAATCAGAGACATTTATTTGTCATGGCTGAATATGAGATCGCATTTTGCCTAGATGATTTTGCAACCATATGCACCTTTAACAAACGACAAAGCATACCGTCCTTTAGGAGCACAACACACATCCCCCTGGCATGCATTATTTTCATATAACAGTGTGTTATTCCACTTATACCACACCTATTTCCCAATGATTACAAGATTGCATTTATTAATTATTTAGTTAGTTGTGGAAACATTTGACTGCTACAACCAAGACTACTTCCATAAATTTTGAATAAATGTCTTGACATTGGTTAACATTTTACTTTGTTAACCAACTTTTTTTTTTTTTTAATGTATGTTTAGTCTAAGATTATGTGGCGTGTCCACCATACAAATCTCTGTATGATGAGCTGTTACTATAGAAATGATAATGTATTGGAACAGTCATTTTTAAGCATATGAATTTTTTCGTTCAAGTTATAGCCAGAAATATTGTCTGAGCCCTGCTGGTATACAAACAAATAATGAACACCTACTGACAAATCAGATTCAAGCATTCACCCATGCTGTGGTACAAGTTGTTTTATCGGGTAAACTTAACGGGGGAAAATGTCACAATCATGTTCAGCAATTGCACTTCCTACAAAGTTTCAGGAAAGAAAAAAAAAGTGTTGTTGCAATGTTAAATAAAATATTATTTACTATAAATTTGTACAGTTTACTTAAACAAACTGTAAATATTTCAAAGCCAATATTAAAATAGATCACAATTTTCAGAAAAAAAATTCTAATAAAGTGTTTAAAACCCATGTTTAATTTCAACAAAAATTTCTCCACTTTTGTAGATCAGTTCCATTCAGTTTCAAACAAGTTTGTCGGAGAGTACTTGACATTGTCTGGGTCAGGTTTAGGTTCATCATTCATGCATGTTTGCACAACATAAAAATAGTAGATATAAACTTCCAGTGTTTGTTCGTTACTTTAGCCTAATCTTTCCAATGCAAAACATAGGAATTTCATAAATGGCCATCTAGGGGTAATGGAGACACAGCCAGTGAATGATAAAAAAAAAACCACGTGTAGGCACATTTGATATAGAGAACATCTATGATAAAAACAGCAAAAAAATAAATAAAGCCTGTATTTAAGCTAGTAGTAGTGGTAATAGTTGGTTCTAAATACATTTAGTCCTAATAGGGTAAGGTTATCATTAGAGTATCACAGATTATTAATACACCTTTTTCTGGCAACTTACAGGCATCATCTATGAAGAGGACATCATGAAATCCATTCTTTGTACATGTGTACTGTTTCTGGTACTTCCATGGAAACTAACTGGTGAGACAACCCTTAGGCCAAACAGCATCAATCAGCATGAGGAGACTTCCAAAGATGATGAAACAACCACAAGGGATGATGAACCCACCATTTTCTATTCAAAAAATATAAAAGCTTCTTTGAAACCAAATGGTGAAACAACCCATAGCCCAACCAGCACTGAGCTGCATGAAGGTACCTCTAAAGATCATGAAACAACCACAAGGGATGGTGAACCCACCATTTCCTCTTCAAAAAATATAAGACCTTCTTTGAAACCAAATGGTGAACCAACCCATAGCCTAATTAGCACTGGGCTGCATGAAGGTACCTCTAAAGACCATGAAACAACCTCAAAGAGTGATGAACCCACCAGTTTAAAAATACAAAAAGATCAGTACACCACTGAGAAAAAGGAAAATGTCTTATCTTCAAAATTGCCCACACAAACCTCAGAGCTTCAACCGGTTACAAGCAGGAGTCATGCTACATATCTAACCCATGCAATGACTATCTCTACAGGAGAAAGCAGGTCCTCTTCACATCTGTCCTCCTTGCCTTTCTTGAGAGAATTGACACAAAAAAAGACTGACCAAATTACAATTACACCACTGCCACAGAAAATGTCAGAAGAGGCCACTACCACCAGAGATAACCAAACATTAGATAATTTTAAACCCACCAATAAAAGTCTTGATCAATACGGTCACGAAAACAATACTAGATCTGCAGAGAAAGAATCGTTCAAGCTACAGACTGATATTTCTACTCATTTCCAAAAAACTCCAGAGGTTATTACAAATCAATCAAGAGTAGAAGTACAGACTACGAAAACTCTGACTAGTAAATGGTCTTCACTTCCCCAAGAGACAGAAAGCACAGATCATCCAATACTCAAGATCACTGATGCAAATGGAACTTTGGACATTAGCAACGAAAAAAGAAGGGACACAGCCACCTACCCACTCAACACATCGACTACCACTGGATTTTTCACTGGACTTAATTCAACTACTAAGATGGAGGTTGGTACAGCTGGTACTACCCAGACCATGGATACAATAGCAACATATGAACTAACTACAAAATACATTAGAGAGAGCCAAAGTCCCAACCCAAAGAGTGAAACCACCCACACCACTAAAACGGACAACTCCAAAACTGCTATATGGAGATCCACAATCAATGATAAGAAAAGCCATCCAGGACACATAGTAGCCTCCTTGATTGGTTGTATACTGTTTCTTATGTTTGCAGCTTTTATCGTGGTTTTGATAAGAAATCATCATATGAAGAAAAAGCAGATGGAAAATACTGACTGGGCTGGCCCTTCACCATTCATCGAAGGTGATATCCAGCCTAACCTACCAACCATCAATGAGGATGGATCATTTCACAATCAGGAGTCCAAAAGAATTTCCGTCTACCCATTCCTTCCCCAGCGGCTTTCCAAGCGGCTGTCTATGTTGAACCCGACAGATGAGGAGGTCCCCCTTGAGTACATACAAGCAAGCAGTACGTTTGGGCAATGTCATGTTAAACCACTAAATGGAAACACAACACCAGACAAAATTCAGACACATCAAGCAAATAGTCCACCTGCTGAGGTCTTTTCAGACGCCGATGTCCCCGAGACTGTAAGAATTCCACCAGCTCCTGAAAACAATGAGAATATCCAAACAACACCTAAACCTGAAGAGATCATTCCAGTTCCACATGCCGAGATAAACAGTGCCACTCAAACTCCATTTGACGATGTGGATCTTAATCTTTCTGTGGACAAGAATACAGAATCCACTTCACCATCAGATGCTATACACATTCCATCTCCACCACCACTAGCACAATCTTAGAGACATGCAAAAACCATCAGCAACCACAAGCTATTGAAAAGATAGCATTCTGTATGCTTTTAAAACAACTGTCTACACAGTACAGTTCCCAAAAAGAGGAAAAATCATTTAAATGGTAGTAAAGTCATTGTTCAAGACTAAGGCAAATATTCACAGTTTCAGCTATTAAGTTAACTTTCATGCAAAGGGTTTTGGAAGATAAAATGTGCAAAACCCTGAAAATCTAAAATCATGTGATTTGTGGACGCTATTAGTACTGTACATTGCGGCACATGGCGGCTGTGGCTCAGTCAGTAGAGCGGGTTGTCCACTAATCGTGGGGTTGGTGGTTCGAATCCCGGCCCGGGTGATCACATGCCGAAGTGTCCTTGGGCAAGACACTGAACCCTAAGTTGCCCCCGATGGCAAGCTAGCACCTTGCATGGCAGCTCTGCTACCATTGGTGTGTGAGTGTGTCTCATTTGTAAGTCGCTTTGGATAAAAGCGTCTGCTAAATGAATAAATGTAAATGTAATGTAAATGTACATTGTACTGGAGCATTGAAATACTCTCTTTAAAACTACATAGAGATAATGTGACTGTGTAGGATGTGATTTACTCTTACTCTCGGGGAAGCTGACACTGCACATAAAACCAGAATGAGTTGAGAGCAAAAGACAGACTGAGGGAGTAGTGGTTTCCGAGTAAATAACAGCAGTGTTACATGCTACAGTGTCCAAGTTCCTTTTTGAGCACAAAAGCAGCATGTCAAAGTTTGTATGCTTTTTAATAGTTGTCTGTTTATTAAACAGTTCCTAATACATTTTAATTTTAAAAGAAAACTATTAAATGTACTTTAAATTAATGTACTCTGGTATTTCTACTTGCTGGCCAGTTGTGAGTCAGTGGTTAAAGTTTTGGGCTACTGATCCAAAGGCTACGAGTTCAAATCTTATCAAGATAGGATATGCAAAGAAAAGAATTTAAATGAATTGTATTTATATATGTTATAAAGCTTCTTTCTTTCTTCTTATGCTATAAGAACAATCTAACCTAAAGTGGCATGTAATCTCGACTACTGGTAAACTTATTAAATTTACACAAGTACTACACAAAACGGCAGTAATAGAAACAGCCTACATTTGAGGTACACAATAAACAGTGTTACAATAAACAGCCAATGATTGTATAAACAAACATCAGTGTAATTCCATTGTGTTACTGTGCATCATTATTAGTAACATCACATTACAGAATTGTTTAGAATAATATTTACAGGACTTGTTGCCGTTGCTACGCAGGACTTCACACATCATCTGCTATTGCTCATGTCATTGACACCTCAGTGGTGTATCAACAGACTTCAGTTTGACACTTGCAGAGCAAAGGGGAAACTGTTCACAAGCTAATGAAACGTTTACTATAAGTATTGAATGTTTACTCCAAGTATTTAAATGAGCTGATCTGTATTTTATCCGATGCTTAGGAATGACTGTTTGAATTACCTATTCCACAAGTGTGATTACATATACTAGGTGAAAATGCATACGTTTCACATATAAAAGGTTAATGGGTGTGCATGCTTGGCAATGATGTTGATCACACTATGTATTCTCTTAAAATAAATCTTTCCAATTCTTGGTTGAAGGATCTTATTTCAGAAGGTAACTATCCATTTTTGAAGGATAAATATAACATTATGCACAAGCAAAAAAATATACAACGCATCATTAGATTAATTTTTCAAATAGTGGTTATTTTATTGTACTCTGTTTTTGCATGAAGCATTGATAAAAAAAAGCAAGAATTCACTCAATGTATGTTGATTTAATAAAAGGCATAACTACATTACAACTCACTGATTGATACAATCTGAAAGTAATGAAAAGGGGGTAAGTGGTTACTATGTGGCACCTTTATTCTGAACCTTATACACTACATTGTTAGGCCTGTCATGATAACTACTTTTGTTGGATGCAATACTGTCCCACTAACAATTACAATAAATGACCGTTATTTTAAGACCTTTTTATGCCACTGATATAATGATAATATACAACAGTACAATAACGCAAGGACACCCTTTAAACGAGCAGTGAGCTTTTAATTCTTAAGAATACTCAAGACATTGGAATTCGAAGTCAAAAAAATGTTTTTGTCTGCTGACTGGTCCTATATTATGTTTGTTTGAGGCAGCTGGCATTGTTGTCATGAAACCAGCTAACGTTATACTCAATGTTTGTGATTGCAATGCGTTAGCATTGTTAACAAATAACTGGCTATGTTATAAGCTACCTCCTAAAGGACCACCATGCATCGCCATTCAGCCTGTGTCCTGTCAACAAAATGTATCCTAATGTCACAAATAATTATTCAAATATTCATGCTTTTAATAAATCTTTTTGGCCTGCTACCATATCAGAGAATTTAAACTAATGCTTGCATTCAGAGTATAAGGGGTGGATGAGTGCGTGTGTGCGCGTTTAGGAGTTCACCTCCACTGTAGCCTCCACTAATTGTCAGACAGTGTTTGATAACTAACACATCCCAGTCTCTCGCGCTCTCATTTTGCCAGTATCGGACAGAGGAGGATGACCTCCAGGAGAGTTTTTCCATTAAATTTTTTTAATTTTATTTTTATTCCACACCGTGGTATCAACTTCGGTATCATGTAATATTGGTGGTATCGGTACAGACTACTAGATTTTTGGTATCGTGACATCCCTAGTACATTCTCATCCTTATGTCAGGAAGCAAGAACAGAAGTACCATATTTTCCGGTGTATAAGCCGCTATTTTTCACACGCTTTGAACAATGCGGCTTAAACAGCGATGCGGCTACTTTATGGATTTTTACAGGCTAACGAGCTTCGTGCAGCAAAAACATTTAACCTCGTCACATCAGACCAATGAAATTACCGAACAGGTCACAGTGGACTAATGAAACTGTTCGAATTAAATCAAACGCACTCACACTAAATTCTCCAGATCATTCATTTTGCGCTTCATGAACACACCCTCATCATGGAAAACACACGAACAAATGCACATAATGCAGCTTTCAAGTTAAAGGCGAGAACTTATTTACCAAAACTGGCTGCATGCGAAGAGCAACTTTTGCTCGAGTCTGCCAGTGGATCCTAACAGCATGGAGCAGTGTCAAAAAATCTACCATAACCAACGGGTTTCGAAAAGCTGGACTGCTGTGTGATTAAGAGGACAGCACAAGTTCAAGGGCGAATTTGCCTCGAGACGCAAGTGACATTTAGAGCGACAACGAAAGAGAGATTGAGGAAGTGTGTGACGAAGTAATTCTGAGGCTGTTCAATTCTGACACTGAAGAAGACGACGTTAGTGGTTTTAGTGCGCAGGAGGAAGATGAAATACAGTTGCCTGATAGGCAACTGTATTTTTTTTTAATCAGCCGTGTTACCAGCACTGTTCAGAAAGCATTTAAAAGTTAAAAAGAATCTTTGTGTAACATCTTTGTGTAAATATCCTGTGTTACAACGTGGACACCTACGGCTTATAGACAGGTGCGGCCTATATATGTACAATTTTTTTTATTCTTTTTACATTTTGTAGGGTGCGGCTTATATTCAGGTATTCTCTATAATCCGGAAAGTACGGTAATGTCTTTGTATTGAAGGCCATGTTTAAAATATATCTCTCTAAATTCATGCGCATCCAGGCTCTTGGTTACTATGTGTAAATGACATGATGGCAATGACAAATGGAAGAGAGCTATACACACACCAGAAACTGTAATGCGTGAGCACAAGAAGTCTCTGATTTTGTTTTTTTGCACAGGTCACTTCACGGTTTCCATACACCATTGCATCAGCTGTGGCTCAGGTGGTAGAGCGGGTTGTCCACTAACCGTAGGGTTGGCCGTTCAATTCCTGGCCCACCATGCTACCATTGGGGGTGTGTGTGTGTGTGTATGGATAAATGAGAAACGGTGTAAAGCACTTTGTAGAACCACTAAGGTTAAAAAAGGCACAATATAAAATGCACACCAACAATAATCTGCTTTGCAACAATCAGGGGACCAGCCTGAACCAATCAGGAACCACCAGTGTGTTGAACAAAGTGATTCACCATTACAGCACAACATGCTCTTATGTTATGTACAGTTGACTAAACAAAAAAAATTGTGTTTAGATAAAGTCATTCATAAAAAGTAGTCATTCACACTAAATAGTGCCACTGCAGTCAAGGTTAATGTATTAGTATGTGTTGGTGTGTACAAAAACTCAGTACACGTGTTTATACTGGAGAACGACAGCATGCCTGTGTGTGTAGAGAGAAAGGAAGAGTTATGGGGAAGGAGAACGATGATTTCATTGAGCACCTTGGTAGTGATTATAAAAAGGTTTGGAGTCAGCAGTCCTATCTCTCCCTAAACCCCCCCACTCCACCCCAAACCTTGTCAGCAGCAGCCGGGGTAGTCTCTATGCTGCATTTCTCTGCTGTCTCTTCCACCTCCCTCCTCCAGCTCACTCTTCATTTCGCCACTTTCCAAGGAGTTCAAATGCTGCTGGGATGAGCAGCTTGCAGCTTTTGGAGGCTTGCTCACCACCAAAGCACTGAAATTCCAGGAGAGGAGCCTAGTCACGGACATGGATGCGAAAGGAGAACCACCTATTGACTCATTAATGCTTAGTGCAGCTGAGAAGGGGCAAGGGGAGGGGAAGAAATGAGCCTGACAGACGGGATAATAGAGAGCGAGCGCAGAAGAGTGAGAGACAGAGAAAAAGAGACTGAATGTGGGTGAGAAAGGACTAAACTGCCATGCAAAGTAGGAGAAAAAAATAAAAAGACAGTGACTGAAATTATCCTCAGTTGATCTAGATAAGAGGAGAGCTAGGAAGAAGAGGCTGGAGTGTGGAAAAGAAAGGAAGAGAAATGACAGAATTGATGGAAAGGATAAGGTAAGACATTTTCAATATTTGATCAATTCACGATTGACTTACACAAAGCAAAGGGCTTTACAATGAATAAGTAAGCAGTCTTGATTAAAATATTTCTAGCCTACATACAAATATAGTCCTGCACTGTTACGCTTGTATTACAATAACAATCTTCCAGCACATCACGTCACAGATTCTGGCTGATCATTATCATGCAGAGAAGGTAAGAAACTTCCAGAATATCAGACTGGCGTATAGTGTAATCTGGAGTGTACATTTTCACGGTCCCCCTGATTGCAGCTAACAAGAAAAAGGACAGGACGGAGATGCTGGTAACCAGGCTAAATGCTAACCGCTCACTGCAGCAGAAACATCAGCAAGGGAGAGTAGCTTCTGGCAGGGACTCAAACTCCAGCCACAGCTCGAGCAGAAGAGAGCACTGAGGTGCTCTGTTCACTTACCTCTCGCTCTGCCAAACAGCAGATACAGCCAACACAAACAGCCTAACAAGACCTTATAGGAATATCCTTGATATTTCACTAGCTGTGTTCTATATTAATATGAGGCTAGCTTTGCTCGATATTCAAGGATAAGCATTTTATATAGCTCATCCATGTAGAAACAGACATCTGACAGCTACTGATTCAATCAAAAGGCATATGGAGACACCATGAGTTTCTCAGGGAGACATAAGCAATAGAATATTTGTACATCATGATTAAACATGTGCAGCTGGAATTAACAAGGAGCGAGCCAGTTCAAATGAGTCAAGTTTTTGGATGAATTTATGTCTAAATAACCAAGAGACATTATCCATTTTCTCTACAGAGGAACACAAATATGTCACATGTAAAGGGGGGAATTCTGCCCCCTCTAACCTAGGACAGGTTTTACAGGTTGCATAACTTTAATACAAGGAAGAAAGCTGGACACTGCGTTGAACCAGATGCCACCGCCCATCAGACCATGAGACCATTAGTGGGGGGAGTGATCAAAAGAGGACAAAACGGATAATAAACATTTAATGTGCACCGCACTGTACTCCAATGTTAAACTACTAAACATTATACACTGAATCATTGGTTAGATGAAGTGTAACTACAGCACAGACAGGTACAAAGCTGCTATACAGCCAGATACATAATTTGATTCCAATTTCTCGCCGACCTCAAGCATACAAAGCTGGTAAATAACTAATCTGCAATATAAACACATGCAAAAAACAAATCAGTAGTCCTATAATTCCATCTATGTTTTCTGATGTGCTATTATTGAATTATCTTATATCGTAGGACAGCGCACACAATGTCTGCATCTTTGCTGGCTTGCCTGCTGCTTCCGATGCTATGTGGAGTGTCTGTGCTGGCTATCTGTCCCCCGATGTGTTCCTGTGGCAGAGGACATCGAGTGGTGGACTGCTCTGCCCGAGGTCTCGTACTGCTACCGAACAGCCTGCAGCACAACATTAATTTCCTCAACTTGTCCCACAACCGGCTACAAGACCTAGATGGAGCTCTCGGCCACTTTGCCCACCTAAGAACTCTGGATATCTCTTACAATCATCTCAGCCACCTTCCGGCTGGCCTGCCGCGGGCACTGTGGGATATCCACGCATCAGCTAATCTCATTCGCCACCTCGAGAAAAACGACACTGCTTACCACTGGAACCTGCAGTTTTTAGACTTATCAAACAACCAGTTGGAGCGTGTGGTCTTCATTAACAACACACTACCCAGTCTGCAAGCACTCAACCTAAGCCACAACAAGTTCTGGACTGTGCCAACCAACATGCCCCACAATCTGGAGATGGTGGACCTCTCCCACAACTTTCTGCTACAGATTCTGCCTGGCTCACTGGACCGCCTTCCCAGGCTGTCCCGATTCTACCTGCATGCTAATCGCTTTGCTTCAGTGAGTGAAGATGTGTTCAATCGACTGGAAGCTTTGCAACTCCTTACACTTGGGGATAACCCCTGGGCCTGTGAGGCTGAGGAAAACATCACAAATCTCCTACACTGGGTGCAGCAGACCTCAGCAAAAGTGCTGGGCTGCCCTTGCTACATCAGGCCTAATTGTGGCGAAGCCCACCTGTCCACCACCAGAACCCGGCACTCGCCTTCATACACCGAACCTCCGTTGGGTGCCGACACTCGTGATCAACCACATTTGCATGCTGTCACTTCTGGATATCTGTCCAAATCAGCATTGCTCAACTCCCCATACAACTGGAGTATTGAGAATTCCTCTGGGGCATCTGAGCAGGCACTGATCAAGGGTGTGGGATTACTCACGTCCACCCCGTACAGTCTTTCAACCCAGACAAGCACAACAATCCGCACAAGGAGCACCAAAAAGGCATTGCCTGGCAGAGCTCGCAGCACAAGCACCCAAATCCACCCTGGCAAAACTCATACTGTCGCATTAAACCTTTTGGGCACAGCAATCATCCTCCACACCTTTTGATTTTGCATCAAGCTGGAATAATTCCAGACCAAGAATTTGTAATAGTTCTGGATTTAAAACAAAACCATACCTTTATGGATGTACAAGGAAGGTCAAAAGAAGCTTCATGTGTTCTTGTCTTTTAACTACACAGTTTGACTGTACCTGACTCTATAGGTATTCTCCACAGTATATGTGTGTTGGTCTAGGGAAAACCCTTTGCTGCTGTGGACGGATTCTGGGATGGTAATTTTTTTTGACCAAAACAGGGGTTTCTGCTTTACAAACATACTTCGACACCCCAAATTGAAGAAACCATAAATATTTTTAACCAAAGCAAGCAATATGGAAATGTCTGCCTTGCCTAGGCTATTTTTCTGCAAAAATGATGTTGGGTAAGGAGCCAGTTTATCAAATGCAGTGGTAAAAACAGTCAGTCTGCTTTAAAAGAATAAAATTAAATAAATAAAAAGTGTCTAAAGCCTTGATAGCCAAGTGTGATTTCCTCACACAGTGAATGTCAGACTTTGTTGGATAGCTGCGTGCTGTAACAAGGTGGAATTGCAAATAGATATGACTTTCAAATTGGTTACAGCTAAATGTACTAAAGATTCCTTTCTCTGCAGTGGGAAAGAAATCTTTAATGCAATTTTCTCCCTTTTGACATTTGCGTGTAACCAGACTTCAAAATTTGGTTAAGATACATATACAAGAAAACCAGTTCACAAAAGGCTGTAGTTCTCAGAAAATGTCAAAAATTGAAAATGTCACCAGGTGAAGGGGTATACCCTAGCCACCACACACATACTTGGTCTGCTTCAAACAAATTGGCCACTATTCTCTATGCAGTATGAGTCATGTATAGCTGTCTTGACAAACTAATATAAATGCATACAAATGACTTAAAACAATAGCGTGGAAAAATAATCTCTCCTGTATTATGCTTGCCCATAGGAACAGTATAACATTCAAACATTTGAAATGCAGTCTACTGTGATTTGTCATATAGGATAGCACTTTCAAGGTTATACATGACACTGCAGTAACCTATACGCAAGATATCCTTAAAAATTAATCATTACATCATACTAAGAACAAGATAACAAGAAAAAACTTAACTAAAACGGGAAATAAAGTCCATCTTGGAAACAAAAATCAGTAAAAATATGATCGTAAAAATGATTGCTGCATGTGCTCTGCTTGCTCAGTCTCTAAACAGATGTGATTGAGAACACTCAGTAGTCTTAAAATTCCAGTGCCTAGATTATCTAGTGTTGTCCAGCCATTTTCCCTTGGTGCTTCTACTAAATGAAGGCACTTCAGTGAGCACTTTCCAAACGCCCCACAGTATCATAAAGATCGTACAGGCATTTAGCACTAGGTAATGATGCTGTAAGAGTCGAGCAGTGAGGCAAGGCTGACGAGGCACCGATCTTCCCCAGACAAAATAAATGTTCAGCTATACTCAAGCGTATATATATATATATATATATATATATATATATATATATATATATATATATATATATATATAT
>JAFFST010001092.1:150856-168369 GCA_022414735.1 Noturus placidus | reverse complement strand
GTATATATATATGTTTTTTAAATCCTAATTATTTTTATTAAAACATTATGTTATAGTTGCAAGTACAAAATGGGTTTCTACAAAGTATGAATAGGTGTTAGTAATATAGATAACCCCTTTTCATACTTTACTAGGATTAACAGCTATCCGTTTATTATTTATACACATATGACCTGTAAGACCTGTCAAAAAATATGTGCTTATTCATAAAATATGAAGATCATTTTAATAAATGTAATCACACAATTTCATGCATCCACAAAAAGTATGGGTATTGCAAGCATGATCAATTCAGTAAGTCTATGATTAATGAGCAAAAAACCCTGTGCTTAATGGATGGTATTTAGCTTGAAATGGCTTTTAGATGGCTATTTGGATAAAAAGCAGTGTGTACATACTGCAATGATTACCTGTTATCACTGTTGCACAACACACTTGAGAAACAGCACACTCCTGCTGGTCCGTGTACATCTCGGAAAGTCATTTACTGTACCCTTTTGCCAGCACTTACAGAATCCAGGTTCAAGATTAAAGAAAATATATTCAGTGGAAGAAATAAATTTTTCCCCATACGTTGTACATTAAAAGTGTGGTATCCAAATCTAATAGTAGATTATCCAGATCTTTAAAATATCAAAAAAGATGAGGGGAAGTCTGTCATCAACTACAAAGTTACAAGTTTCAGCTCACAGGATATATGCAACTAGGTTGACTGCACAAGCAAGTGGGAAGAGACCAAAAATATAGAAGCGTGAATATCAATGTGTTTCACGCTTTGTTTCCCCCCTTGCTGGCATGTTTAATAAAGGCTACATTAAAGCTTGCAAAATGCCAGTAACCTAAACTGACCCAAGCACAACGCTCAGAATGTCACTATAAACTCCTGCTAATGATTCCAACATAATTTACAATCAAACATGCAGTGATTGGAATTCTCCACTAAAATGGTATGCATAGTTCACATTACTGTGTGCAATTTAAGATTAACCATAACACAAGCGTTACTACTGCTCTAGAAATTGTACAGGCCATAATCGGTCACAAACAACCACAGAGTTGGAGTTATGATGCATAGGGTATCTGCAGGTTTCAGCACTTCAAATTTAATACTTCTTAATATTAAAATACATTTACAAAACATTTTAAGAGCTGCATGTCACTTCAATCATGCCACATAATCATACATCAGCTATAATGAATTGTGTTCATGCATATATACACATTTCTGGGTTTAAATTAATTATAGCAGGGTAAACTTCTATAGGAGGTATATGGGAAACTGTAGCAAATATCCAAAGTATTACCATTTGCTCAAACAGTGAAAGAAATAAAATTCAAACACTGCTGTGAGGGGGTTACTAATACAGCTGCTAAGGTAGTGATGGTACATTTTGACATCACTGTTCTGACTGCTGTAATCCACCTCTCTCGCTCGCCCTCATATATACAGAATCTCACAAAAGTGAGTACACCCCTCACATTTTTGTCAATATTTGATTATATATTTTCATGTGACAACACTGAAGAAATGACACTTTGCACAATGTAAAGTAAATGGTAAATGGCGCACTTACATAGCGCTTTTTTCCAAAGCGCTTTACACGGTCTCATTTCACCCATTCAAACACACACACCAATGGTAGCAGAGCTGCCACGCAGGGCGCTAACTTGCCATCGGGAGCAACTTGGGGTTCAGTGTCTTGCCCAAGGACACTTCGGCATGTGGAGTCATCCGGGCCGGGAATCGAACCGCCAACCCTACGATTAGTGAACAACCCGCTCTACCAACTGAGCCACAGCCACCCCAAAGTAGAGAGTGTACAGCTTGTGTAACAGTGTAAATTTGCTGTCCCCTCAAAATAACGCAACACAGCCATTAATGTCTAAAATGTTTAAATGTGGTCATCTTGGAGGTGTGTTTGGGGTCATTGTCATGCTGGAATAGGGCATACTGGTCACGCTCTGCTTCAGTATGTCACAGTACATGTTGGAATTCATGGTTCCCTCAATGAACTGTAGCTCCCCAGTGCTGGCAGCACTAATGCAGACCCAGACCATGACACTCACCACCATGCTTGAATATAGGCAAGGCATCTTTGTACTCCTCACATGGTTGCCGCCACAGACGCTTGACACCATCTGAATCAAATAAGATTATCTTGGTCTCATCAGACCACAGGACATGGTTCCAGTAATCCATGTACTTGGTCTGCTTGTCTTCAGCAAATCGTTTGTAGGCTTTCTTGTGCATCATCTTTAGAAGAGGCTTCCTTCTGGGACAACAGCCATACAGACCAATTTCGTGTAGCGAGCGGCGTATTGTCTGAGCACCGACAGGCTGACCCCTTCAAAATCTGAATTGGGCTGAATTGGACATTTTCAATTAGGGGTGTACTACTTTTGTAGCCAGTGGTTTAGACATTAATGTCTGTGTTTTGAGTTATTTTGAGGGGACAGTAAATTTACACTGTCACACAAACTGTACACTCACTACTTTACATTGTAGCAAAGTGTCATTTCTTCAGTGTTGCCACATGAAAAGATATAATCAATATTTACTAAAATGTGAGGGGTGTACTCACTTTTGAGAGATACTGTATGAGGGAGAGAGAGAGAGAGAGAGGAGGATTATGGCAGTCAGAAGAGAAAAAGATATCAAAAATGTACCATCACTCCCTCAGCAGCTGTATTACAAACCCCCTCGCAGCAGTGTTTAAGTTTTATTGTAATTTAATGCCAGAGTAATGTAACAAGTAGTGTTATAAATGTACATATATTTTTATAGACTGGGCGGCTGTGGCTCAGTCGGTAGAGTGGGTTGTCCACTAATCCACGAATCGTGGGGTTGGCGGTTCGAATCGCGGCCCGGGTGATCCCATGCCGAAGTGTCCTTGGGCAAGACACTGAACCCTAAGTTGTCCCCAATGGCAAGCTAGCACCTTGCATGGAAGCTCTGCTACCATTGGTGTGTGAGTGTGCACTTGTAAGTCGCTTTGGATAAAAGCGTCTGCTAAATGAATAAATGTAAATGTAAATGCAAAGAATACATACATGTTAAAAAAGCTTTGTTATTTTGTAATATTACTATTGCACTGAATAATACTTTATTTGGGGTACAAATAGTAATATAATAGTAATGCATGTATGCCTTATTTCACTTTTATACATTAGACCTTGTGGCTTTTTTTGTGCAGAAAACCACAGGAAAACCTCCTTTTAGTTGGCAAAATCTTTACGTTGTCAGTTCGGTTGCATTATTAAGACCTTTGAAACATGAATTTAAGACATTTTAACGCTAATTAAGACGATATTTTAACATTAAGGAATTTAAGACATTTTAAGACTTTAAGGACCAGCGGACACCCTGGATGCAAATAAGTCGATTATCTGGATGCTCCATTCATTAGTAGAAAAATTTTATGATTTAATAACAGCTTTTAAAATCTTTAAAACATTTCTTTAGCATTGGATATATAAATCATTTACAATCACGACCATCCGATCAGAAATCCAACATCTTAACCACGGAGCTTCCACTACCCCAAATTAGGGCAAACAAATTCCTTGTTTAATTGATCAAGCTTTGTTCGTAGAAGCCTATATGTTAGGCCATCTGGGATCACGCACATTTAGACACAAAACACTGAATTAACAAAGTCAACAACTACTATATATGTGGCTATTTTTGCAAGTTTGGTTGAGCTATTAAGCACAATGCAGAACAGCCAAGGCTAGTTTTCCTGCTAGTCCTGCTAGGTTTTAATGGCAGAGAGCAAGTTTGTTCACATTGTGTATTATACATATTTTCATACTATTATTTGGTGTAGAAATAAAAGTAGAACTCAAAACAGCCATACCATCAGAAAGTCAGATGACTAAAGTGGTTCGCAAACGCTTTTTATAGATGAATTTACAGTATAACAAGCCTAAAAATCTTACCTTCGAGCAATGTAATAGAAGACAGGGTTGCCATTCTTAGATGTTCCTGCCTGGTAAAAGATATTAAGTGTCTTCAAGGCTTTGAATTCTTCTTTTTCATGGACCTGGTGCCTGCGAATAACGAGCAAGTTTTTATGACCAGACTTTCACTGGACAGTTGGATTTAATTGCCAGGTTTCTATCCAACAAATATCAAACAACATTAAAACGACAAAATACAGGAACATAGTTAACGAGGTACCTTAAAAATTTATCCCATTTTCCAAGTACCATAGACACTTATCCCATTTAATAGAAATAAAAGCTCCTTCACGTCAGTTTCTGTTGTATAATTTTTTTTTTTGGTGGGAGGGATTAATGTTGCTACAATAGCAACACTTGCAACAGATGCTACAATCAAAGAAACGACAATGTAAATAAACACTGAATGACTTTGCATTAAAGAAATTAAAAAAAAATTCATCTTAAATCAAACCTGAATTAGCTAATTTTCTTTAATATTCAAAGAGAAAATGTGCCAGCAGGAAGTCTCACATGTTTGGAGTTGGTACAAGACCTTTACAATTGAACCTTAAGATATGCAGCGAGTCTTAAATTCCTTAGTATTCTTAGGCTGCTTTCACATCAGCTGTTTTTCCCTACAGAATAAACCACAACACCTCTCGCGCTGATGTGAAAAGTCATCTCACGTGACACTCACCATACAACTAACAGTCACCACTTCAGCCGTCCGATTACAGCAGCTAAGCACCTAATGTATTCATCTATTTATCTTCATTAACAACAAAGATATTTGACGTATGGTGAGGTGATAAAAAGCACACAACGTAACTCGGAATATTTCTGGAAAGTTTTGTTCCATGGTCTGTATGCTGGATGTTGGGTGGGTATGGGGACAGGCTAGTGTTAAAGCAGAGGAGGCCACAGAGCGAGCAGAGAATTACCTGGTCATGAACTCCTCAAACTTGGAACTGGTGAGGTTGAGACTGGACCAGTGAGTGTCTGCTACAGGTTTGTGTTCAGGGGGGCCAAGATACGCCAGGAGTGTAGCCATCTTATCAAAGGGTCTTCTACCAACAGCCTTGTGGTCCCTTGCCAAACACAAATCAATTCTCAGATTGAATGTATCCTTATGGTGAATACAAGTAAATAATCATCATTCTGAGAAATAAAGTCAACACTGAACACAAGCTATTAAATAGTATATTTGCAAACAGCTAAAATGATGGACAGAGTTTTTCCATATTATTAATTCTACGGGATATTACTAGAACCACAAAATACTAATATGTCTGTGTACACTTCTGCCTTGATTAGGGCAAATGTCTAACAAAGGTTTGTTTACAGAAAAGCAGAAATGCAAGCAGGCTGTGCTGTGTAAAGAGCATAGTTATTTAAGGGAAGAGGAATAAAGATGATAAAAAAGGAACATTTGAGGCCAAGAGACTTGAGGGAAATCAAATAACCTCAAATGCAGTCAGTCTGTACATAATCTACACATATTCAAAAGCTCATGAACAAAAGAAAACATCAAAATAGTTAGGCCTAAATGTAATTGACTATATGTGGTGCATGGAAAATGTCATCCTTTCCTCAACCATACTTTCAAACCTGCTCTAAACCACAGGTAAACGATTATTTTTTTTTCCTGTCCAGTGTGTCAACATACCTGTTGCTGGATAAATACTGCCCAATCCTCTCCTGGTTGTTCCAGAGCAGACGGTGCAGGGCAAGCACATTACCATCACTGATGAAGGACAGGCTATGATTAACTGAATCACTAGGAGGGGAGTCAGATGCTATATCTAAGAAAAATCTACAAAAGTAAGAAATAAGAAACTTCAGATTATGAACAGTATGCTGAAGTCACTCAACACTCAATTTGAAGACCATGTATGTTTGAAAAACTGTTTGTTTTTAAATATAGGCTGTTCCATAAAATTGTGTAACAGTCAGAAAAATATACAATATAACAATTATTCTCAAGATTGAATATGTAAAGTAGATAATTCCCAAAGCCTACACACACCCCAACCTCCTCCCCTGGTAAACTGGTACTGCACTTGCATATTAGCCTGTATCTGCATGTTAGTACATGGTATTTTGTGAACATCACAGTACTAAATCAGACTCGCCAAAACTGATTGATGTCCCCACCATTTCTTAAATGACTGCAGCAAAATCATTTTCCATACTTTGACTAGTTCTCACATATGAATTAATTGTGTTTTTATAAAAAGCACACTTTGTAGATTCTAATGTTACTTCAATAATAAAAAGGTATTGGCAGGTGAACAGTGACTCATCTTTTAAGGTGCTAGACAAAATCCCCCACACACATACCTCCTTGCTGCCTCAAAGTTGTTTTTCACAAAATCATTAAATGGCCTCATATACTCTTCCTTGGTAAAGAGAACATGATTGGCGATACTCTGGAGAATCTGTGAGAAAAGAGAAATAACAGTCATAAGTAAGCATAAGGCATGACAACACTGCAACACGTACACCTGGCTAAACGCCTTACCTTAGACATGAGTTTGAGGCCCCGCTCAATCCGAGGAGGAGGCTTCTTATCCAAGATGCCGGCCTCGTACGGAGAAACTATGGCAGGGTTGATGAAGCGCAGGAACATAGCACTGCCAACAGCACCAATGCTGTTCTGTGGAAAACGCTGGCTCACCACCTGCATGGACACACATTGAATGGAGGATGAGGAAGGAAAGAGAAAGAAGGGGAAATGTTTAGGTAAGAAAAATGTAATAACAGGAGAGAGGAAGGCAGGATGACAGAAATGCTCAAAAAAATACCTCAAGATCTATGAAAGTTAAACCCTTTTTTTTTTTAAACCCGCAAGTGACTCCATTAGTAAAAAGCCCTAAAACGTTTGGGATTGGAAGACCAATAAAACAATGAAGAAAACCATAGTTAGATGGCCAGACAGACATTACACCATATAGACAGTAGGCAGTGTTTGGCTGCAGATGGGAAAAATAAAGGTTGTGAATGAAAGATATGGAATGAATCAAAAGTCAAGTTAAACACTGCTCAGTGAATCTGAAGCAAAAAAAAAAAAAAAAAAAAAATTTTTGTACCTTAATGGCCCAAACCCTTCTGAATGATCAAACATGACATTACACAAGACATTAAAAAACATAAATTGTTAAAACTGAACTCGACGTCTTGGTATTAAACAAAATAAAAAAATGTCAATATCAAGACTAACTAACTAAAATACCACATGTCCCTCGGGACTAATAATGCACCATGATTTTTTTTTAACACACAAAATATATGACCTACAATTTCTTTCCCCCAATATTTCTCGCCATTGGTGGTGGTGGTGGTGGTGGGGTGTTGGGTGAGATGGAGCTCTTTGGCATCAACTCAACTGATCGTGTTTGGAGGAGGAGGAATGCTGCCTATGACCCCAAGAACACCATCCTCACCGTCAAAATGGAGGTGGAAACATTATGCTTTGGGGTGTTTTTCTGCTAAGGGGACAGGACAACTTCATCAAAGGGACGATGGACGGGGCCATGTACAGTCAAATCTTGGGTGAGAACCTCCTTCCCTCAGCCAGGGCATTGAAAATGAAAAGTAATTACTAAGTCATTACCAAGTACTAAGTCATGTTTTGCAGAGGGGTCAAATACTTATTTCCCTCATTAAAATGCAAATCAATTTATAACATTTGTTGTTATTCTGTCTCTCACTGTTCTAATAAACCTACCATTAACATTATAGACTGATCATTTCTTTGTCAGTGGGCAAACGTACAAAAGCAGCAGAGGATCATTTCCCCTCACTGTACATCACAGGGCGACGTAATACACTTTGAGGAAAGCGCTATCTGCCCTCTTCTGCATATGATTTCATGGACGCCCATGATTGGCCAGTGTCACTGTGACTGACAAAGGAAAGAGAGTATGGCCAATTTTTTTGCTCCCTTGACTCATGGGCATGGATGGCTGTGGCATCATCGGTATTCAAACTCTTGAGTTCCCAACAAAACTGCAAATATTTTTCTCTGAAATTTATTGACTTTATTTATCTCGAAAATATTTAGGCCTATACACTGGCATAATTAAAAAGACACCGTTTGTAACAGAGTAAATTGTATTCATTCAACAAGTTTGTAGAAGCATAAAGCTTCTTAAATTAACTGCGAACATACACTTTAAATGTATATGTGAAAAATATTTGTGCACAACAGTTTTATGACTTTCAGATCTATGAGGTATGGCACATCAAATTTAAGTGTTTTACATATGCAGATGAAATAACATACATTGAAATAACTTTGACTAATAAGATATGATTCAATATATTCCAAGAGAAATTATACACTCAAATTAAAAACTTTTAATTTAAGAGGTGTGGTGGTGAATTAAGAAAGGCTGTTAATCAACCACTGAGAACAAATACAAGGATGAAAAAGTGTGAAACATTCATGCAAACAGTTTTCTTCATTTGACCAGATGTGTAGCCACAATGTCTTGAAAATATCTAAAACACACATACAATATCGTCTACTTTATTAAGAACACCTGTACAGTTATGTAATCAGTCCATTGTGTGGCGGCAGTGCAATGTAATCATTCAGATACGACCTTTAATGTTTACATCAAGCATCACAGTAAAGAAAAAAGTATGATCTCTGTGCCTTTGATTGTGTCACGAAGTCTATAGTAACTCAAATAACCACTCTTTACAACAGTCATGAGACATCAAAACAGCTTCCCAGAATGCACAACACATCAAACCTTGAAATGCATGGGCTACGACAGCAGAAGACTACACCAGGCTCCACCCCTTTCAACCAAGAACAGGAACCTGAGGCTATCATGGGCACAGACTCACTGAAACTGTTCAGTTGAAAACTAGAGAGGGGAAAATAAATAAATAAATAAAATGGCTGTATCCAAATATCCCACCTACCCTACTACACAAAAGGCGAATAACATTACACCAAAGGAGTAGTACATCTGAAATCCAAGTATTCATAAAACAATTGGTTAGAAATACCCAGATGACCTACTGCTTTCACTGAGATTCTGCAATATGGGACCAATGGACACTGCACTGCACTTGGAAGAGCTGTCAATCAAAAAAGGCCTCAAGGCAGTGTGTCAGCTTTGTTTATGTTGTAGGTCACATGACAATGCAAACATAGGATATATAGTACATCTGGATTATATTCATGCTGAACACTTATTCTGATCAGTATGTACTGCATCAATGACCTAGCAGTAGGTACTGAATCGAATGCAGTAGGTACCGTCACAGTACCGTACACAATTTCCAACACAGCCCAGGTCATTTTTTGTCAATGAGCCTGGACAGCTCTTGACCTGTATCTGCATGATTTTTGCATTGCACTGTTGCCACATGATTGGATGATTAAATAACTGCATGAATGTGCAAGTGTTCCTAATAAAGTGAATAAGTGTACACAGTGAGTGTACACACACACACACACACACACACACACACACACACACAGCATATTTACCACATCAATATGGCTCATGCAGTTGTGTATGACTAATGAAACTGCTGATCCAAACCCAGTTTCCAAACACAGAAACACATGCTTTATTTTAATTGCACACCAAGTATAAGGTCATTAACCAGCTTCTTTGAAAGTGGGGCCTATTTTTAACAGAAAAGTTTAAAGCCAGATTCAAATCAGAGTACACAGTCTCAGAGTGGTATTCAGATTTACAATTACTAACAGTTTATAACTAAGCAGTTATTCAGTGTATTCAGCTAAAATTCACTCTCTTATGAGCTGATCTTCCACAGCAGGGAATTAGATTGAGGTAAACAAAATAATAAAAATAAATAAATTATTTTTGTGCAATCTGGTTTAATCCTTTTTTTTTCTCCTGGTGTGCAAGGATCTCCATGGCAGAGGTAGTAGTTCCTATGTTATGGAGAATACCAGCCAAGGGTCAATGTCATCTGTATACAGACAAATGGAAGAGCTTGACCAATCCCAGCAGCCCACCACACAGTCAGCCCTCTCACTGTCCCAAACCAGATCTGAAGGGCTCAGGATTCTGATGATCCAAACAGCTATGCTGTTTCAACCACGACTTTGGAGTTAGTAAGAGGTTAGTAGGGCCATGTTGCTTATGAACATGTTTTGAGGCAAAAAAGCCAAATAAAAAAAAAAAAGAAACAAAATAAATAGCTGATTTCCAGAATGAATAAAAAAAATGGTGGCTAGGAAAAAAAAATAAAGTTCTGGGAGACTTACGGATTTTTTGTTTTCCTTTTTTTCTTTAACAGTGGCTTTATTCAGTAGGGAGTGGCAAGTAGCCTACAGGGCAGAGATGGGCACAGAAGTCACAGCAGCGGCTACACAACATCGAGCACAGCGCACACAGCCATAATGCAAACAAATACAGGAGAGATCTCCATCTGAGCCTTATGGTACGGAAATTTGAAGCACAGAGTTGCAAGGATGCTAAGTTTTACTGTAAGCTTTAATTTAAGGCTTCATTGACTACTTACCATCTACTCAGGCCTAGTTCCTAAGCTATGTTGTTACACACAAAAAAAAAAAAAAAAAAAAAAAAAAAAAAAATTTTTTTTAAAAAAAAAAAAAAAAAAAAAAAAAAAAAAAAAAAAACTTTACTATAGTACAACTCTACTAAAAACCAAAGCCAGAGATTTAAAACATACACACAAGTTACATAATCTTGAAATACTAAATTAGGAGATAGCACAAAATGTCAAGGTGTGGAATTGAGGTTTTTTTTTTTTTTTTTACTGAGAATGCAAGCTGGTGATGAATGCAAAGCACAGAGTGGCAGAGGGATGGATGAGTGACTACTGGATGAGAGAAGTAAACAGAAGCGTGTAAACAAAAAGGAAACAGGCAGAAGATGTTGGGGCTTTAGCCAGTCCTTCCTGCTCACAAACATCTGCTTTCAGGCTTTCCACACATTGCACACTCTATGCAGCACTACAGCTGCTGCGAGATTACTTCCTCTGCAGTCTCAACCAAACCAAACATATGACTAAATATAAACAGACCGAGGTTGAATGGTTACAGGTTTTTGTGGAAAATGTTCCCATTAATGTAGGTTTTTGCAAAATAAATGCGCAGGTCACTTAAGAAATTGAGCATGTAAACCGATCGAGTGCTTTAACAGACCTGACATGCTGATCAGCACTGCCAAAACTCTGTGTGTAGAAATCCGACCTCACCATAGTACAATTACATGGAGGAGGTTTACAGTTTATAATAATAGGCTTTGAATATCATCAATTTACTATTACATCATGTTATGCTACGCATCATATTACAATTTTCACTGAAGGACATTGTGTAATATATTCATGCATACATGAAAGAATGGGCATTTCCATTCAACACCAACTTAATAAAGTCAGCAATAACTCAGGACGACTTGTGTATGTGCAAAAATTCAAAGCGGCACCTACCGAATGGAGCAGCACATGCCTGTCCCACAAAATCAAAAGTTAAAACCCAACTACAAAATGTGATGCTAGTATAAATAAACATATACAAGACGTTAAACAACGCTATGTATAAAATGGAGGCAGGAAGTCTGAATGAGTGCTTCAGTTAGAGCAGGTTTTTTTTAAGCATGCTCTCCATTTTGAGAGCAGCCAGTAGCAGTGCGATGGGACAGCAAGTGTGAAGTAGCTCAGCATGAAGTGGCAGGTAGCGTGGGTGAGGACAGAGCAGAACATACCTGGTACAAACAGTGGCATACGCTTCGCAGCTGAGGAGGGAACTCACTGGAGGAGTTAATGATGGCCAGGAAGAAACGGTCTGTGATCTGCAGCAGGTTCCGCTGGTTCTCCTCCAAGTTTTCAGTAGGTTCTAGTCTATAAAAATGGAACGACATGATTTTATTTAATGACTATAAAATGCATGGAAAGAACATGAAAGCGTTTCAGTTTGCTGTGAGAAAAATCAGTTGAGCTACACTGATGAATTGATCTTTAGCTATTTAAAAACTAGTGTAGATCTACCTGGTGGGGTCAACCTCAAAGCTGATGTGCTGCCACTCAGGAGATGTGATAACGCCTCGCATCAGAGGCTCAAGCAGCTTCTGCAGATAAGCAGCGCCATACACCTGCATAAATAAAAGACAGATAAGTGCTACGGTTAAGCACGTACTTCATGCGGAGTGGAATAGGTGTATTAACTCCTAATACCGAAATTGTACACAAGTATTTGTGTGTTAGAATTATCTATGGATTTATGTGCATGTTTTTGATGGTGCAATATTAAAAAACAAATAAAACATTATGAAATAATGGCATCTTCTATCTTTCTACTGCTATGTCCATCTGCATTTTTCATCTTTTCCTAAGCTTCATGCATTCTGCCACTGTCGGTACAATTTACAATATATACAATTTTGTAATATTAAAAATACAAAAATGCATTTGTTTGGCAGATGCGATTATTTAAACCGACTTAAAACTCAATTTCAAAGCCTTGTTGAAGGACCCAGCAGAGCAGCTTACAGTGCTGGAATTTGAACTCTAAACTGAAGAGTTTAAGAACGTACTAATTCTTAAAATGCACTCGTGTGGAAGAGCTGGTGGCTCAGCTGAAATGACTGAATCTGGAAATAAAACTCCTCAGTACAGAAGCTCATGTCCATCAACAGAGCCCTCCTTATAGCTTGATGAATGGCATTCCTTGGATGGAGGATGATGTGTACAGCATATAAGAGTCTGGGAGATTTTTCCAGGCTGATTCAACTGTGTTCAACTCCAGCCTCACTATGTAAAGCGCTTTGAGTATCTAAAACAGCGCTATATAAATGTAACTATAACTAATATGCCCCCAAAAAGCGAGCAGAGTCGAGTCAAGCTGTACCGTGCGGTGGAAAAGTGCCTTAAATGTACTTTGAAGGACATTGCTTTGGAGGTCAATTTATTACCGTAAATTTACCTTAAAGCAGAAGGTCATGATCTTGCTAGCCAGACTGTTGCCTCTGAAAAGAGTCTGCATGGAGTCAGCTAGCTCCACCTCTTTAGAGAACATATTCCAAAGCAGCTGGTAGAGCAGGTGCCTTGAGTCGAACAGAGTCACCAACACCCTGGCCAGCTCATCCTGCAGATGACACCAGCAAACTCCCAATATTAATTTCAACCTTGGTATCCAATGACCTTCAGGAGTTTATATTGATTACATACCCACTGGGAGCAGGGCACCACATTGGCCAGTGCCATGGCAATGGGAAGCTCCCCCTGGTCCCCCATCATGGTGACAAGCTCCACCAGCCTCTCAAAGCGGTCGGCCAGAACAGTCTCGGCCAGAGTGTCAAACTCTGTGCCTTGCTGCAGGATCTTAGTCAGCACCTCCATGAATGTAGCCCTGGTCTGCAAGTCTTTATGGTAACCCAGTCCTGCAGATAGACAGAAATGAGTCTCGGCTACATCACAAGTGTTCACTAGAGGAGAACTCTGTGCTGCATCGAGGTTAATGCTATATTTTACAACCTCATTACATCAGTACATCCGATTGCTAGTCTACACCAATTGAAAAATCAGGACAGGACATAGTGAGAAAGTTGCAGTCGCTGCCTTATAACAAATTGTAATCACTTTACACCAATATACAGAGCAGATTTAATAACTAATCTCAGCAACTTCCTTTTATTTTCAGCAAATGAAGCAAACAAACTGTGCTATAAGCTACAAGGCATCCTTCGAAACAAAGGTGGTCTACTTGCTTATATGTTATAACATAACCTGGCTCCTACATGTGCACTTACTAGTGGTCAAGACTATAAATAAAGTGAGGAAGAAGGTAGACAAGCAGTTAGTAAATAAGAATGCCAATTATTTATATTTCGGTGATAAGACCATGTGCCAAGATATTACCATATAATTTTTATTTATCATGTATGGCCTAGCCAACTATTGGTGTAGGCTTAGAAATCTCGCAACAGAAATTTAATGTGCATTGCTGATAAAAGCAATCCAATTGAGATTCCTGACCTCACCAATCAACTCAAGCACAACCAAAACTTATGTGGAAGTCATGGTGTTTGTCAGTACTGACCTATAGAGTGCATGAGGCCACTGTCCACGTTGGCGTTGAGCAGGTTGGACATGGCAAGTACAGTGCAGTGCCGTAGTGAGGCGAGACGTCGGGACATGCCTCGCTTTCTTTCGCCCACCTGCTGTCCATCTTCCTCCACCTCACTGCAGTCATTCAGAAGGTTCATGAACAGAGTGAAGTACCTGAAGAAGAACAAACAGACAAGATGTAAGGACTATGGAAAATCTTCCAGCCATGAAAATGGATAATATTTCCATTTCTTTATAGGTAAGCTTGTACCACAAATCTAAAAGATTATGGTGAATACTGAAACATTACAGTGAAAGAGTTTATTAGCAGCTGTAACACACTTAATGACACTGAATAAAAGGGGTACTGCAAATGGAAACAAAGTTCCTACTTAAGAAAAAGCTGAGACTTGGCCTCCATCAGCTCCACTCCATCTCCTTCTTCAGGCTGTAGTGGTAAACCAGCCAGTAGAGACACCACAGCCTCCATACTGGCCTGGTCAAGGTCCCTACACAACAAAAACATCAAATAATCCATGTGTATCTACGAAGATGAAAGGTTCAATTATAAAGAAAAGGCCTAAAATTCTGAAACTGTACCGTGTGAGATATTTGACATCATCATCTGCTGCTTGATTGGAGGTGCCCATCACCCAGTCGGTCAGGTACTCCACCATCTTATTCCTGAGAGTGAAATATATTTTACAATTTATATTCTAAAACATCTAATAACCCCTTACTTACCATCGTCTACTTTAAAGAAGATCATAAATGACATTACAAAGCTTTAAACTGAATAGAGTACTAGATATATTTAACAGGATACTCACCTGAATTTCATCTCTTGGCAGAAGGACAGATCATCTCTGCGTTCCATCATAACCTCAACGAGTTGACATAGTTTAGTCTTAATCTGTATTGCATGAACCCCATTCCCTAAAATGCGCACATATCTATGGGGACAATGAGAAAAGGCACCAGAACATTACATTTGACAAAGCTAAAGCAAACTGAACAACGCATGTAAGAAATGTTAAGAACATTTAGGTATCAAGAACTGGTTTAGAGCAACTTAACTCAAACCGCACAGTGGTACAGCATTAATGATTTAATGCTACAGCACTAAACTGCAATGTTGAGCATTAAAGTAAAATCCTTCAGCAGGTCTGACCTGACCAAGTTGAGCATCATAGTTTCAATGCTGGCCTGACCAAGGTGCTCAGAGCTGCCCTCAGTGTGGCTGTCCAGAAGGTTCTTCATGATGGCAATAGTCTGCTCCACAAATAATGTATTTGTGTCATTTATAGGCACCTAAAGAGAAACACACATGGAGGTTCGATATGATGACAAAGCTATGGCTGTAGAGCAATTAGTATCATTAAACAAGCATTAAACGAACACTCACAAAAAAGATAGTTAAAGGAGCCTTAATGTAAAGCGTTATGGTTTGTTAACATTAATAAAAAAAGAAACCTAACTATTAATAAACAGATATGAATAAACTTACTATTCAGAGTCAATTAAAAAACTTACATGTGTTATATTGAGTATTGTTTCATTTTAGTCATTGGGGCATTAAAGTTACTAATGAAAATTGTATGAATGTTGATTATTTGGCTTTTTTACATTAAAGTAACTAGCAATTTAGCGTTAGTTACTTTGTTAATATGGTGCTTTTCTACTGAAGGTAATGGTTTGTTCATGTTAATTAATGTTGGTTAAAAGAACTTTAATATAAAGCATTACCAAGAAGTACATGTGCATCTCAAAAAATTTGAATATCGTGGAAAAGTTATCCATCCACCTGGAATTAGGGATTAAATCCCTGACCAAGTATCGAGTGCATAAATTAACATACTTCTCAGAAGGTCAACATTTCTGTATTATAAATTTTTTATTCTAATATTTTGAGGTACTGGATTTCAAAACTAATAATACATCTTTGATAAGCTTGGGTAAGAAGCAAATTAAGCTTGTGCAGCAGCACCAGCACGAGATACACAATACCTCTCATGCTTAAAAACATTATCTGTTAAGACTTAAACTGTTTAAGTGTTAATTATGAATCAGCTTCTATTGCTAATTATTTGACTTCATTAAGAATGACTTATTATTTAGTACTTTAAAAATTCGATGTTCGGAACAAAGATAAAAGAACATGACATCAACAATAATCAGAAAAAAAAAGGAGAAAACTATTAATTACAACCGTGTCCACACCAAATAATGGTGATTCTTGTCTCCAAGTGTAACAGACAGTGTGACTCACCGGCCCCTGGGTGTCAAAGAAACGTCCAATGCTGTTGCGCAATTTGGTGAAGAGCATCGAGTAGAGGGCTGGGCTCAGTTCCAATCCTAAAAGATCTTTAACATTGGTGCGGATGTGCAAGCCCACTTTCTCATGTGTGCACACCATGAGGGACAGCAGCCTCTCCAGGAACCTGCTGAGGGGTGTCTCACTGTTCACTTCACATGAGCCCATGGAGATCATGGAGCCCTTGCGCTCACTCATTGGCCCCAAGGGTGGGCTGTAGGTACCAAGGCTGGGAGTACTGCGCTGCTGCAGACAAACTCCACCCAGAGCACACAGAAAGCCCGTCATGTTGATCCACTCCTAATAAGTGTGAGGGGCCTTGTGTTAGAGATGTGTAAGCAAAAATACTAAAACTGGTCTTTTGGCAAGAAAAGTTATTACGAGTCAGACATAAGAAAACTTTGGGAACAAAGCTGAATTGTTGCATCACTCACCTGACCATCTTCAACTTTGTTCTTTGGATGATTTAGTATTTGTTTTGTTGCTTGTTCCCATTTAGCAAGCGTGTCCTCCCATGCCTGAGGTTGGTAAGCATAAAAGTTATAAAATGTCAAAAACTGTCAAACGATAAAGAGACTCTTGACAAATCAAAATAGATGCACTCTTCACCTCTGTGTTGCCAGCTGTAGGATGCTCGATCCTCCTTAATAATGCCATAACTCTCTTCTGTAAGGTAGAGCGACCTATACACACAGGCATAGTTAAACAGACAGACTTAGTCAGCTACCCCCCCCCAAGTTTGCACCCCCTAGTATCGGGGTTGGGAAAAAAATAAAACTTTTCAGAAGAAAAAAATAAAATAAAAAAAAGAATTTAAAATAATGATAATAATAAATAAAATCATCACCATTCAGGTGTGATGTCAAAGTGCATGCCCCATGTGTGCTGCTTAAAATTACCCCCGACATACAGTGGTGTGAAAAAGTGTTTGCCCCCTTCCTCATTTCCTGTTCCTTTGCATGTTTGTCACACTTAAGTGTTTCGGAACATCAAACCAATTTAAACAATAGTCAAGGACAACACAAGTAAACACAAAATGCAATTTGTAAATGAAGGTGTTTATTATTAAAGGTGAAAAAAAATCCAAACCATCATGGCCCTGTGTGAAAAAGTGATTGCCCCCCTTACTATAACTGTGGTTGTCCACACCTGAGTTCAATTTCTCTAGCCACACCCAGGCCTGATTATT
>JAFFST010001092.1:133413-149985 GCA_022414735.1 Noturus placidus | reverse complement strand
AAGGGTGGCCCAACCAGTTATTAGGTTTAGGGGGGCAATCATTTTTTCACACAGGGCCATGATGGTTTGGATTTTTTTTCACCTTTAATAATAAACACCTTCATTTACAAATTGCATTTTGTGTTTACTTGTGTTGTCCTTGACTATTGTTTAAATTGGTTTGATGTTCCGAAACACTTAAGTGTGACAAACATGCAAAGGAACAGGAAATGAGGAAGGGGGCAAACACTTTTTCACACCACTGTAGAACACCTTCAACATCCATGTACTCGGTTTGTTTTTTATCCCAAATAAGCAACAATGCTCATGCCTGGAATCCAGGAAACAGTCAAGTTAAATGTGGATAGACCTCTGTGCTGATTCTACTACTGACCTGTGGCCATCATGTTGCTGACGGAGGCAAACTCTATGAAAGTATTGTAGTTGGGCAGGACTGTGTGAACAGGCAGCTCGTCAACACTGCAGCGGATGTCTGCCTCCTCACACAGGTGCCGGAAGCAGGACATGGCCACCAGCACGGCTTCAGCATCTGGGCTCCACAGAAATGAATACAGGCACACTTCCAGCTTGGTCTGTGCTTGTCTGCTAATGGGGATTAGACTCCCCTGTGTGGCACTCTCCTGTGGTTTAATAAAAGGTTACAAATGAAAAACTTTTTTATATAATGAATATTTGGCCCTAACAGACAAAGCCAACATTAAAGATAGCACCACCTAAAACTGACTAAGGATCATTTCCTGTTACCTCACAATCATCAGTAAGAAGTTCACACGTAGAGCAATGGTCTCAGCTAATAGATGGTATGCAGGTAGAATGTGCTCCTGTGTGACAGGAAATTACTCACCATACCAGGAGGAAGCAGTAGTCTGTATTAGTAATCAAAAAGATGTTAAAACAAAAAACATATGTCTAAAAAGACATATGGTTTTCTTTCTGCAATAGCAGATATTGACCTTTCAGTCACAGACCGTGTGAACTTCTTTAAAGAGTGTTTGAGTGCAACTTTCGACAGAAGACACAGAAGTTGAATACAGCATGGCAGTAATTTGAACACCAGTGTCCTCTTCTGGTGAGTAAAGGAGTACTAACTATACTATTAGCTGCTGAAGAAGGGGGGGAGGGGGGTTGGTGGAAGTATATGTTCAGTGCACTCACTTTGTTCTTCAGTAGGAACTTGTTCCTGCAGATGAGAATCTCTCTCAGCCACTTCAAGATCTCTGTGCTGTTGATCATCTGGTGGCCAATCAACTTCTTACAGATAAGGAACAGGACCTGAGAGCTGAGAGGCTCAGTGGATAAGTTATCCCCTCCCACACACACATATACACACACGTTCCAGTATAGCTCATACCGACTCTACTAAGGATGATATCCAAGGATGAATGACTTACCTGATGTCCCAGAAGGTCTCAATTGGTGCATCAGGGTTCCACAGCTCAATGGTCTCAGGTTGATGCAACACCAAAAGTGCCTGAAGAACACAAGAAAAGGCATACTTAACACACCATAACAGTGTAAAAAAACATCTGACAAATTAATAAATAAATCACAATGTCTGCAGAATTAAGAGTTCTGCACCTCCATGGCCTCCTGAGAGAGCTCTGAAGTATGGGTCAGGGGCACAAGCTGGACAAGGCCTATGATGAGATCAGCTGTGCTGTTCTGGATCTCCTGGCCCTGCTTCCCAGGGTTCTGATACAACACACACAAATTGACTTACAAGTTGCATAGCATCTTCTTTACCTACTTAACCTTGATCTGTCCCACAATCAGAGGTTATGACGATAATAGAAATCTCTAATACATGTAATTCATATGCATCCCCAGAATTGTATTGAATTGAGCAATTAGCATTACTGCAGAACCATCAGCTTTGTTGGTCTCTCATTAGTGATTTAACAGCTGAGGGTGAACAGGATGTCTGAGCCAAGTGATAAAGACTCACATGTAGCATTAGTTTCGGGTCTGCATGAATGAGTTTGACCAAAGCCAGGAGGAGAGAGCGCGAGTCCAGATCGGCAGACTTTTCTTTAAACTTCAGGCTGGTTGTCATCTTCTCTTTGAATGTCAAACTCTGTGGAATAAAGATGTAAATATGTTAATCGTTTCATCAATACCCAACACTTAAGGGTTAGTTCAGAAAAATCTGTATGATAATGTTTACATTCAGAAATAATTATTGGATGTAGACACTAATGTATCCCTAATTATTCAGGAATATTTCTTCTAATATCTCTCCCATTGTTTTAATTACAGGTACAGCGCTATGGACATGATACGTTTGTGTTCTCTGTTCTGAAAGTCTATAGCTTTTTAAACAAGAACATCTGATTTGGTGGGAAAATAAATAAAAAAAACAAATGTACAATCTACGACTAGGATTCAGAGATACATATCAACAGGCTCATGTCTGAAAAATGTCTGAGCAATAGCAGTCATTATAAAATGGTGTTTTATCACAAATAGGTCAAAATTTGAATATATTCACTGCACAGACTGAATAAACCATTGTACTGCCTAGGCGGCATGCTTATATAAGTAGTAGTATAGTAAAGACAAAGCTTCTGGATAGTAAATAGAGAATCAAATATCAAATGAATAAATACAAATAAGCACTCAAATTATTCAGCTAACACTAACTCATATACAAATGCTTAAAGACACACATTCAATTAAAGAGGCACATCTACTGTATAGTGCTTTATGATAATCTATAACAAGTATGAAGGAGAGCATATCTCACTGGTGTCATCCTTAGTGGCGCGTGGGCACTAAGGCTCTGGACGACTCGGGCCTGTGTGTCAGCAAACATGGCTCGCAGTTCTCCAGAGTAGCAGTAGATTGTGTCAATTTTGGGCCACCAATCCAAGTGAGACTGTACAGTAGAGGAAGAAACAAAACGGAAATGGTGAACAAGCACTAAAGCCCTGGCTAAAAAGAAAACCTCACAAAAATGATGAACTGGCATTTTAATTATTTTGGAACCTGAACATATACACAGTATTAAACAAACAGTATTTAAATATCCAACAAAAATATTATGGGCTGTTGTGAATCATGAAAAAGTAAGGCAAAAATGCTGTCTAGGTCCATGATGTAAACTACCTTGGACAGAGTCTCTACAGCTTTGTTGTAAAAAAAATTCTAATTACATAAAGTTCATTATATGAGCATTCAAACTTGTTTAGTACATCATGTGTTTAATTTTTATTAAAACAGTATATATGATTTATTAGTCAAGTACGTGAAAATATCTGGAGATCACAAAATAAAATTTAAAAAAAGTTTTTTTTAAAATAAATATATAAATAAATAGATAAATCTCTATGTTTATCAAATATGTCAAACAAGGAGACAAGTCACAATATTAAAAATACAATAAAGGTTTTTAGTATAAGTTATATCTTCCTCACGACTGTTGAAATCTGCCATTTCTGCAGTTATACTTACATTAGTAATGATTTTGTGCAGAGAGTTGACCAGGACAAAATGGAAGGTTGGTGGGGAGGTGGACGCCAGACAGACCTGAAACGAGTGGCAAGAAACTTATTTACTAACACAAGCAAAAAGTAATATTACTGTAACAACACTAGCCAATCACTGAACACACTAAAAGAAAGAACCATGAGCCTTCGTCTACGGACACTCACCAACCCCTATTTCACCAAGATCTAAAAATTAACCAGCCCAGTGTTTCTAATTTACAAATGGACACTTCACCTTGACCAGTCACTGTACAGTGTGTTTTGCTAAAATTACTCAGAACCCTGAGAGCGCAGCTGACCTTGAAGTGCTGGTTGTTGTGTGGGTTGATGCGGAAACAGGACACAAAGCAGTCGATCATCAGGTCCACGTCAGCACTCTGACACCCGGTGCCCCTGGAGAACGGCTTAGTGGGGTTGAACAGGAGAGCCTGAGGGTCCACACACACACACACACACACACACACGACAGAGGTTGTACACATGCATACACACAAGCAAACAAAGATCTGTTTCTCAGCTGAGCTCATTCAGAAAGGGGGTTTGATGGAAAAAAATATCACACACGGATACACTTACTTTGAGGTCCATTACTATAGACTGCACCAGAAGGAAGATGACAGAATGATCCTCCCAGTTAATGTACGTGCAGGCTTTAGACAATTTTACACAGGCAATGGCTGCACTCTCAGTCAACTGCTTGCTGCTACTATGACCAGCTAGGGCCTTCCTTAGACTCTCCAAAAACAACTTCTGCATGAAGACAGCACATTCAAATAAAGCCGAGTCTGTTTGAAACTACTTTTACTTCTGGAAATCTAGGATAGGAAAATAAATGTAACTAGACAAGTTTAAAAAAAAAAAAGAAGTTTACAAGACAAAAAATGTCAGAAGACAGCAAATTAAACTGATAGAACGGAGACAAAACCAAAGAAGTGAGAAGGCTGTCTTAAAACATTTTTTTAAATTACAGCAACCACATAGAAAATTTAACACAGTAGTTCAGTACAGCAGATGGCCACAATGGTTGAGATCATTTGTTGAAATATTTAGACAATTTTGTGCACGTGTGGGGACAGAGAGAATTTTGACCTTGTTAGCCTTGCTCTCCTCCACCACTTCTTTAGAGATGCTCTGTGTGATCTCAGGACAGAGAATGAGAAGGATGATTTGCAGTGGCCACACAGCAGCTTTCCTCTTAGCACTCTCTGCAAAACTGTCTACCAGGTCAAACAGCTTCTCTGCAGAGTCTATGTAAGGGAAAGAACTTTATAGATTAACTTTCATAAAGTCTGGGTGGAAAAAAAGTCAAATGGTCTATAAGCATGTAGTCCTAATGTATAAACTGAACATGCGCTCATGTTCCTATGGTGAACATAATAAACCTCTGAACTCAAGAGAGCTACATAGAGTACACTATGTTTTAGTAAAATAAGACTGCTGCTGTTATAATAATAATAATAATAATAATAAAAACACGTCAATAGGATAGGCACGCATGCTGGTGTGCTTGTTGTATGGGTCAAAAAAGTAAACAGAAATAATAAAGTCGTCTGTGCGACATTTAAACTGTTCTCAGAGAAAGAACCCAGAGTAGGTACCTCTATTTCCCAGTCTGTGAATCCTTGATTTGGTATATTTTACTGTTTTTATTAGTCATTTTTAGCATCCTGTTTATACTGTATTGTATGTTGTATTGTGTGTGATGTCTTGAGCTACTGGGACCTTGAATTTCCCCTTGGGGTCAATAAAGTATCTATCAATCTATCTGTCTATTCAATATCTAGCCAGTGTCTTACACAGGAGAGACATCACTGTGGTTCTGCAATAGGAAAACTTGCTACAATACTTTTGTTCTGAATTACATTGAAACACATATACAACAAATAGATCGTGAACAGTTCAAAGCATTTGTGTAAAGCATGCTAAACTGACAGTGCTCTCATACAAATTGAACTAAATAAATCTATTCAAATTTATTTGTGCTAAATGGCGTGACGTCACAGTGAATATTGTCTCAAAAAATAACAAAAGTAAAAAAAATTTAACAAAAACCACACCATTTGTGTACGGCACATTTTACCATAAACAAATGATACCAGTTTGGTTTGATTCATGTTTTGGTTTCGAGATGAATAAAGTCTAATGCAATGTGACAACTCTATCAGATACAGACTAACAGTGAAATATAGCTAGTATAACATCTCAGAGACCAAACCTGCACAATGTTTACTCCACAAATCAGCACAAATTACTTGTGTGGAGCAAATGTACAGACTTCATCTTTACATTGAATATATAATCGCAAAGCATTTCACCTCACCTGCCATATCAGCTTGCGGTCTCTGATAGAGCATAGTAAACTCATCAGGATAATACTCCACCCAGTTCCAGAAAGCCTAAACAGCAAACACATGATGGACAAGTTCATAATCCAACACTTGTTGCATTATTGATCTGCTAGAGAAATGAAAGTTATTTTTTACAGACCTTCTCCAAACTGTTGATGACAGCAAGCTGTGCAGGCTTCTTCAGTGCTTTAAATTTTAGTACAGTTTCTGTCGAGATACAGAATCCATGGGTTACAAAGGGAAATAAACAGCTTTAGATGATTCTTAAATGATTCTCATGAACACATGAGAAGACAAGCAGAGCCTAAAATTCTTCAGAGAGAGGGGGAAAAAAGTTAAATATTAGAGAATGATTTACCTTGCAGTAATCTCTTTAACTTGGAGCAGTCAACATTGATGTACTGAATAAGCTCGATGTCATGAACATCTACTGTGTCCTCTGTGCATACTGTAAGCTCCTGTAATCTACAAACAGGACAGGGAGAGAAAAACAAGTTTCAACTTGCTATGAAAAAAAATATTGTATAATCAATATAGTATGAATATACCACAAAGATTTACAAGAGTTAGTTGGATGCATGCAAACAAATGTGCACAACAATCCTTAGCCTCAACGGCAAGTCAGAAGCTCTCAATTCTAATCTGAGTCCGAGTCATCAGACCCACACCCAAGTCAGGTCCAAAGTCGAGTCAAAGTCTTGAATTTAGTATAGACTTGGAAGGACACTGGCAATTTTCAGAAGGCTTTAGTGGTGTAGTCTGGGAAACAATAGAATTCAAAGAAATGATCATTTACACATCAGAACATGCAGAATTCAGGACAAATTTCAGTCCAATTCAAAGTCATGAGAGTTCCTGTTCACATTCTGAAGTCATAGATAGGTCATATTTAATATATTTAAACTTGTGTGGTGCTGCTTCATGTCTCCCTTATCGGATGAACCATTAAGCTGGTTTAAACGTTATATATTATGCTCTACACACAAAGCAAACAAACTGAATAAGAAGCCATTTAGGATTTGACCTAACGCAAAGATGGATAAGTGTAAGATTACAGAAGAAAATCTTAAAACTTTAATCTAAATCTTTACATTGTAGGATAACATTGACTAGGTTTACATAGACAGAAATAATCTAATTACGGACCTTATTCTGAATAAGACAATATTGTGATTAAGGTGTTTACATGAGTTGCTTTTAGAATATTCTTTTCATGGTCCTGTTTTGCAGCGATATAGATCGATTAACGGCACACGTCATTACATCACCACCCCACACCGTCCGACGTTCCCTCCAGAATTTCAACATACAATTCGTCTTCGTTATGGTACCGTATACAGTTTTGGGTGTTTTTATTTTGCATTTTACGAAAGCCTCAAGTTAATTATTTGTCCTGCTATATGTGCAAATAGCGGTAAGCGGTTTAGTGGTTAGCACGCTCGCCTCACACCTCCAGGGTCAGGAGTTCGATTCTCACCATGGAGTTTGCATGTTCTCCGCGTGCTGTGGGAGTTTCCTCCCCAGTCCAAAGACATGCATGGTAGACTGATTGGCATGTCCAAAGTGTCCATAGTGTATGAATGGGTGTGTGAATGTGTATGTGATAATGCTCTGCAATGGATTGACCCTGTGCAGAGTGTACCCCGCCTTGTGCCCCATGCTCCCTGGGTTAGGCTCCAGGTTCCCAGTGACCCTGAAGAAAAGGATAAGCGGTATAGAAGATGGATGGATGAGCAAATCGACGACTGATTGAAGCCATGGGCTGCGTCCCAAACCGCGTACTTAACTACTATATTGAACCGAAAGCATATGTATTTCGCCCACTATACAGTAGGTAAGAACGCGGTTTCGGACGCAGCCATGCCCTCGTTGAGCACTGCCATGTGTGTATGTGTCCTATCGCAAAATGCAATGAAAACTCCCACATTAGTGTGATTAAGGTGTGAACATGTCTGTAATGCACTTCTATAATACGATTAAAACAGGAATACTCCATGTCTTAATTCGATTCTTTTTCACTTTGAGTATGACTGTAATCGGATTAAGGTAATTTAAAAAATGCTGTTTACATGGTAGTTTCTTAATCAGAGTAATGTCTTAATCTGGTTAATATTGGATTATTGTTGTCCATGTAAACGTACTGACTGTGACGTTAAACTTCATATCTAGAAAATGGATATTTTAAAAGAAAGAATTCTTGTCAGGCCGTCACTACACTACTCATTATGATAGCTATGCGAGACTGTCTGTACGGAAAGTTATTCTAGCCAGAGACATTAACAGGATGATTCCGTAACAACTGTGTAAGAACAATGGTCTGCACTTTTTCTAACTCCATCCATATGTCTTGACTCAGCTTGCGTGCTACCTGAGCAGGCTGGGCAACCAAATTCAGCATGGGTGCTTAAGTGTGGAGATAAATTATGAGAACACCGGTAATCTGAAAAAGCACTGAAGTCAGGAATTCGATCACCTATGCCCAAATCCATTACTTGAATACTGATGGGTACATACACGCTAAGGATGTCTATATGATTGTGTTAGATGTTTAAGGAGGTGTATAGAGTTAACAGATGTGCTCCCAAATCATTACCTTGTAGAGATGCGGCTGAAGACAGCACTGAAGTTGTTGCAGCTAAGAGAGAAGAGCACAGCTGAAGCAGAGCTGCGCAGCTGGGTGGCGTGCTGCTGCCCCTCACGACATGAGTGAAGGAAATGGCAGATCTCAGGGAGCAACTGCTTCACCAGCATGGCCTCATCTAGACGCAAGCAGTCCTTGGTTTGCTGAACACCCCACACACACACGCAGAGTGACTGCTTAACATCTGGTAAATAATTTGAGACTAAACCTGCGGCTTAACTAGTTTATTGGTGTACCTGATATCGCTCCAGTTAATAATACGGAAAGAACACATGGCAAGGTAGAAAATTCATATTTATGAAGTCCACATAGTACTACAAGGAAAGCTCAAATTTAATTTTTACAGAAATTTTAACACGTGTAACATGAACATGCCAGTGTCTAATGACTCCGTAATAATGGAGGGACATGTGTCTACATTCATTTCGACAGGAAATTATATCAAATTCTTAAATTACAAACAGAATATTCCCCACATTTCCATGATTAACCATGCTTTAGTGCAATCTCCTCTACAAAAAAAAAAAAAAACAAAACAAAAAACACAACCTTAAGTCTTTTATATTACCTACATATATCAAGTACATACAATAAACGTGTCCGCACGTGTGTCTCCCATGAAATGAAACCCACTGAAAAGAGTTAGATGTTTAAGGAAGCATAACCAATATATAAATGGATCAACATTCTCAAAGTGATTAAGCAAAACTCAGCATCCTAGCAAAAATCCAGAAAACCCACCCATCTGCTATAGGACTATAATCTTTCTATACAGAAAGCAATGACAAACTGAGGAAGGGGAGCAGCTGTTTTGGATCCGACAGAGCATTAATAAAATATCTATAGAAGAAAATCCTGCCGATCCCTCTGGAAGCAAGGAAAATTCTAACTCATCATGGGGAAACATCTGCGCATGTAATCTGTGCAGACCAACCCAGAGTAATCTTTCTGGACAAGAAGAGACAACAAGCTCTAATTGTATCAACAGACCCCTGTGTCTCAGACATGAGCAAGACAGAGGAGTGATTTAAGATGGATACAGAAGCATTTTAGTCTACTTTTTTATTCATTTATTTATATTACTCCGTATTTCAATATCTACTTCACAATTTACACAGTGTAATTTGTTTGCACGTTCAACGTTATCCTAGTAGTACAAAATACTATAACTTTGTATACATCTGGATGACTGGAGTCACCAGTGAAACATGATTGGCTCCTCACCCCTGCCAAGCACTTCTCCAGAGTGTCCAGGATGATAAGCTGTGAGAGGTAGAGGTTCTTTTCACCAGCTTCGCCAATTATCCGCTGTGAAGGAAACACATGTGCAGACTACTGAAAATGTTGTACATTGGTCAGAGAATCTGGAGCGGTTTCCCATGTGTCAATCAAATTCATGCAACTCCACATGATGCCAGTAATCACAGCGTAGACTTTCTCTGTGGGAACGAGGTCATCATATGGTTTCACAAATCCCAATTTAGGGGTTGGCAAATCACTAGGCAGGGACAAGATGTTTGTGTGTGTAGGCTATGCAGTCCCCCGTCCCCGTCCCCACAACCCCCATCACTGTCTGGCTGCTGATATGATATTACCATCCTCCCATCATCAATCAGAGAAACTCTCTGCTCTTAACTTCACTGATAAAGAGAACTGTTCATTTGATATTTTTGAACAGAATATGGTACAATTAGTTAATACATTTACAGGTATAGTACTATAACTTATTCTGGCTATTGGCATGAACTAACTGTCAGAAGGAAAATTATTGCAAACATACAAATGGCAGTAGTGACAGGTTTAACCCAGATGATCAACAAAAACTAGTAAAGCACATGTAATATGTTTATATGTAACAGAACTTACCATATTGTTAACATTTTTGAGGATGTTGGTCAGGCCATTGATGACAAGGGAAAACTTGTATTTGGAGATGTTGATCAAGCATTCCTTGTTGTGCTCGGTGCTGACTTTGGTGTGTGTGTTCTGATGTCCTGTCTTAATAGGAAGCTAAAAATATAAATATACGTAGAAAAGGGGAAAGATATTTGAGATATTTGGAGCCCAACCATGAAGAGCATATTTATTTGGCTGATGATGGTGAGCTTCAGATAAAACCATTTTCAATACAGCGATTATTCATGACCCACCCGTCCTCTCCAACCACAACGTCCCACACCTAAGGAACTAAAACGAAGGAATTAATGCGCACCCAGACTTGCGATTCCCGCCCTCAGAGTTCCGCTGCACACCTGCAAGTCAAAACATCTGCTCATACACACACACACAGCATGCTGGAGCCAGACATGCTGTAGCGGTTATGCAGAAAGCACACTAGGCCTGGCTGTGTTAATGAACCATAAGGAGACTGAGGGGGTGGGGAGACTTTCTTACAGCTAAACGCTCCCTGATGTGGAATCAGTTTCCTGTGCTTGCCTTCACATTTCTGGGTCAAACAGCAGTCCTCATGAAGCTTTTTTGTCCATGACATGTATAATAATTCCAAATAAGTAGACATTTTTTTTCGAAAAGAAACAAGCTCCTGCAACAATACTAACCGTTCTGGACTTGCTTAGTAAACGAATAGCCGGCAGGGGAAAATACTAGCCAATCTAAAAATTTGAAACATCTGGCGCACATTTCTGTCTGTTTTAGCAAACATGTATCTGCCCTGAACAGCTGATATGAATAGTTCAAGATTCAGCAAGGTCTGGTTACAGAAGTGACTAGTGTGTCTTTGAAAATGTCAGGAAGAGAGAAGGAGAGGCCCCTGGGCTTCCCTTTCTTTCTCTCTCTCCTCCATTGCATAGCCCTAAGGGAAAAGCATGTGGCTGCAAATGAAAGTCCCAAGACCAGAGAAGATTCAGGCTTCCGGCACACACGCACGCGCGCACGCGCACACACACAGCCCAGCCCAGTTGACATCCATTTTAATGCAGGATGCCAAGAGACAGCGAGCACTTTGTTTCCCAGGCATGGTTTAAAATTCCACAAAGGTCACAGACCAATTTCCCTTATGTGCACTTTAGTGCAGTATGGATATTACATATATCCAAATAGACTCAATATATAGATTCAAATAACCTAAAGAAAGCCATAGTGATTATGTGGGAATTTTTGCACATTTCTAATCCCTCAAAATGAAATATTTCTAAATTTATCCAGCATTATGATCGCCTACGTCTTTATCATTATTCATTTATGAAAGTGACTCTCCTACTGCCGCTCCTATTTTAATCAGCGTTTCACGTTGTGCATTTTTCTGTGCCTTTGCTACTGCAACAATGCAACTTCCCTCAAGATCGATAAGGTATGAAAATGAACGTATGCATGCATTTATGTATCCACGTAAATGTGCCCTTTCTATATTCTTACTTAAACCAAATTTATTTTCCAGCACTAATTCAGTAGAATTCAATTCAGGCGTCTGGGTTTCAAAGAATAATTCAGTTAAATTCATCGACCAAGTCCGTGCCTTCTAAAAGTGGTTGAGCCTTGGAAAAATAATCGTTTGTAATACAGACTTAAAATACATGTTTGTAGTCACCGTATATCCACTATAACAGAACATCTGAGAAAACTAGAATAACGAGCTGTTGGAAAATGCTTAAAAGCTTCTACAGTGTTCGACAAAGCAGGTATCGTGCCTATTGTTTCAGAAAGCTGTGATTCGCATCAATTTTAGTTTACAGAATACAAATCTACTGGCTCCTGTTTCTGAGCTGTCCGAACCGTCCCTGGAGAGGACAGATTGGTTTTCCATGACCACGCACAGGCATTTGTGAGGTCATTGTTTCAAGGTGCTTTCTGGATTCATACTGCTGACATGGCAATACCCGTCTCTGATCACAAGCAAAAAAAGGCACGAAGGAAAACAAGCCGTTACGGTGTTACTGTATCTCGGTGTAAATAAAAAGGTGATACTGCCTTGATTTGCAGAATCATAGTTGTAGTTAACCTATTTTCCCCTGCAACACTGCAATATCTTGACCCTACAAAAGCCTAAAAAAAAAAAACAGAATAAATGACAAGAGTGGAAGACGCAGAGAAGTACGGCCCGCACATGAACTTAGCCGGCTCGGAAAAACTGTTCGAAGTCTTCTGACTTTAAGAGCTCTAAGCTGGCTTACCAATAAACACTGAACAAATCCCTCATTACAGCTCCATCAAACTCTTATGAGCCTCAGGCAGTCACTAAGCCCCTATACAAGCACAAATGAACAGCCACTGAACCCACCATCACTGTGGCTCTGTGAAGGAAATCAGAAAGCTGCCTGGATTAATGGAAGTTCCACACAAAGCCTGGGGTGTTGAATCCCAAACCCAGCTTGGCTCATTTACTCAGAAGTTCTACCAAAGTCCTTTAAATACCCTTCAAACACGTGTACCTGTTTTACTCAACTAGCTACATGAAGGACACCGAGCAAGCTATCCATTTAAAAAGACCTGAACATTGTTGTGATCCACATCACTGAATGGCAAGCAGTGCTAACTCGCTGGCTAACACAGCCGCCTGGCAGAGCACAGCAGAGCACAGCACAGCAGAGCACAGCACAGCAGAGCACGGCACAGCACGGCACAGCACGGCACGGCACAGCACGGCACGGCACGGCACGGCAGAGCAGGGCACAGCAGAGCACAGCACAGCACGGCACAGCACAGCACGGCAGAGCACAGCACAGCAGGGCACAGCACAGCAGGGCACAGCAGAGCAGAGCACAGCACAGCTTGTCAACACACTGCCTGCTCGCTACCGTTGTTTATATTTAGCCACAGAGTAAACGCTCCATTCGGGGTTCAAATGTCACGCCAAAATAAATGACAAATAAACCCTAAACACAACCGTACAGCATTCCTGCTCTGTATTAGAATTCCCCAGAAACGTTACAGAATAAAAGCCCAATCCTACGACGAGAACGACCGACTCGTGTGCTAGCTCAGCTACGTTCAAATCCACACACACTACAGTACTTCGTAGTAAACAGTACGTTAAGATACTATTACTACACCGACATATGCGTTCCATTTTCTTACATACTATTTAGTATGCAACGGTGTTTTTTTTTTTCCATTTTATTTAATGTAGTATTGTACACTATTGACAGGCTATTACTGTGCTACACGGATATAGCCGCATCTTTATATCTTCCAAGCTACATGCTACAACCCAAACGGAAACAAAACAATGATAAATAAACAGACTTTATTCCAAATCCCGCTATGCTACATTTACCCCTTTACCTGCTCGTCGAATCGGTTAATTACGGCCTGGACCCACTCCACGGGCTTGTGTGCCGCCATGGTCAGGCGGATGCAAACTGCAGGCGCTCCCCCGCCTGGCAGTCCCAAATCCGAACCGCTTCGTCTAATGCAGCACACTAAAAAGCCCAACACACCGCAAAATCTCACAGCGAGAAAGCATCAGTAGCTGGGTTTAGCTTTTTCGCTTCAAGTATACTCCACCGCGCCGCCATGACACACGACCGGAAGTTTGAATCCTTCTCTCGCTCTCTCTCTCTCTCTCTCTCTCTCTCTCATATCTGCTCGTGCGCATGCGCACTAGCAGTGGCGTTGGGCAGACTCATATACATTGTGTTTGATACACTGCATGACCAGAGTAGTCTCAATGGAGATTGAATTTATGAAGGAAACGAAACGAGGCCAAGTAACTACGTTTCTCTCTGGAGCGCCGAGAGCTTCTCAATTCATAAAGTATCAGGTCACGTTACATTTTTCAGCATTCCTGCACAAAATTTGCTTTGGCCCTGGAGTAACTGCAGGGAGTTAAACTCCCAAATGAATGAGTTTAACCGCTAACTGTCATTTTTGTCCTATGGAAAATTGTTCAAACCTGTTTTTTTTTTTAAATAAAAAAATAATAATAATTTTAAATCATCACTGAATGGCAAGCAGTGCTAACTCGCTGGCTAACACAGCCGCCTGGCAGAGCACAGCAGAGCACAGCACAGCAGAGCACAGCACAGCACAGCAGAGCAGAGCACGGCAGAGCAGGGCACAGCAGAGCAGGGCACAGCAGAGCACAGCAGAGCACAGCACAGCAGAGCAGAGCACAGCAGAGCAGGGCAGGGCAGAGCAGAGCACGGCAGAGCAGGGCACAGCAGAGCAGGGCACAGCAGAGCACAGCAGAGCACAGCACAGCAGAGCAGAGCACAGCAGAGCAGGGCAGGGCAGAGCAGAGCACGGCAGAGCAGGGCACAGCAGAGCAGGGCACAGCAGAGCACAGCAGAGCACAGCACAGCAGAGCAGAGCACAGCAGAGCAGGGCAGGGCAGAGCAGAGCACGGCAGAGCAGGGCACAGCAGAGCAGGGCACAGCAGAGCACAGCAGAGCACAGCACAGCAGAGCAGAGCACAGCACAGCAGAGCAGGGCAGGGCACAGCAGAGCACGGCAGAGCAGGGCACAGCAGAGCAGAGCACAGCAGAGCTTGTCAACACACTGCCTGCTCGCTACCGTTGTTTATATTTAGCCACAGAGTAAACGCTCCATTCGGGGTTCAAATGTCACGCCAAAATAAATGACAAATAAACCCTAAACACAACCGTACAGCATTCCTGCTCTGTATTAGAATTCCCCAGAAACGTTACAGAATAAAAGCCCAATCCTACTAGGCTAGTGTGTAGGTTTTAACATTACATTCATTTATATAAGAAACATGATTTATGATTGAACAGTCACGTGATAATTCATCTATTAATGGTTTGATAGTCGACATTTTTTTTTTCAATTCCTTACATGTACTGTATAATCTGGATGATATGAAGAACATGTTCAGCAACAATAACAACACCACCATTGGGTTAAGCCGTGGCCTTAGAAAACGTTTATTACATACACAAACATGACAGCAATAATAAGATTTTTTTTTTACATGTATATGCTATGTACAGCTATGCACGGGATAATGCAATGTGCACACGGTAGGGGTATATACAGTTAACATAATAAATGGAGTGAATTTACAATTGCTGATAAGATCCCTAATATTCACAGTGAAAAAACTGCACTAAGAGGGTACTTGAAAGCAGTTAACTGTAAAATTACCATCTGTCTGATGTTACCCAACATATGTTCTCTTCTTTTGATTTCCAAGTTACTTTGATCATGTCAAATGATTTTTTTTTAAATTATGAATTAATAAAAATTAATAATAATTGAAGTAACACCAGACACATGTTGAATAACATCAGACATATGGTCTTTTTGTACTGACATTTACTACTATCTTCAGGCAAGACATGATATAGCAAAGCAGATTAGCTCCGGATATGTAACACCAGATGGCGGTGTTTTACTTGTTTATGTTAATAGTAAGGGAATACAAGTAACAGGGTCTCGTTGAAATTTCTTATGACGGGTGGAGGTGCTTAGTGGCTAGCACATTTGCCTCGAACCAGCACAGTTGGTTCGAATCCCACCTCTACCCCGTGTGTGGAGTTTGCACGTTCTCACGTGCTTCGGGGGTTTCTTCAGGGTACTCCGGTTTCCTCCCCCAGTCCAAAGACATGCATGGTAGGCTGATTGGCATGTCCAAAGTGTCTGTAGTGTATGAATGGGTGTGTGAATGTATATGTGCCAAGGGCGTAACCGTGGTATGGACATTGGGGGGGTCCAAGCGCTACACCCGCCCCCCCCACGCCACCGCCACCAAACTTTCTTCACTTTCACTCGCATTTATAAGTCTGTCACTACGTGAGGGTTCACAGTGAACTCGGCGGAGGATGTGCACGTGAATGTACCGTTAATGGTCAAAAACTGGAACTGACATTAGCCAAGATATTTAGGTGTCTAGTTACTTACTGTCTGAATAAAAGCTGCTGTCTACATTTCTTACAGACTGAGCTGCTAAAATACATCACCGAACTTTTGTTGAGTCTGGGCCAAACCAAGTGTACAATTGGGACACACACCGATTTTCCTTAACAGACGTGAATATATTAAAACAGAATAAACATAAATAAAGAGATAGATAAAATAAATCGAATAGATAAAGAAAAGACAGATCCGTTGGCAGGGAAAATTAAAGTGGAACATATAGAAAATATTTTCTCCTGTATATTGGGGGGGACAGATTGGCATT